>PVKS010000619.1:0-179290 GCA_004027875.1 Aplodontia rufa | reverse complement strand
TGTATGAATTGAAAATAATGTATGAATTGAAACTGATGATGTATTTTAAGTCTGTAAAATAGGTCTGGGTATTAAATAAAGCAGAGATTTATTAAAAAATTGTGTTTTAATGGAAAACTGTACCTCATCTGTAGCAGACCTTTCTGGGTCACCGGATTCTGGACGAGTTCATTGTCTTTGAGCTATTTTGCAGCCCTTTATAAATTGTAGGTAATGATAGATCTGTAATTTTTGTCCTGATAGTGATAATTTACTTTGTTTCCATTCGCAATTCATCTCAGCATTCCTTTATTTCGTATACATTTGTGCTTTTTTTTTTTTCTTTTGAACCTGCTAAAATATCTGTCTGGTTCCTTCATCATATGGATCAAATAAAATCTTTAACGTGTTCTTTTTAAAATCTTTCTGAGTGTGAATTTTACTTCTTTCTGAACATTATCTTTTAACACAAAATCCTTCCATAGACTGCTAACTTTAGAAAGGTTTAGCCTCTCTTTTGTCCTCAACGTTCTGAGATTTGGGTTGCTTCACCAGTTCTCTGAGACTTTTTAATGAGAACTTTTAAACATCTGTCATTAAAATAAAGAAAAGGAAAAAACCCATAAATTTGATTCTCTCTCTCTTTCCTAAAAAAATCAATTTCTGAATTGTTGGTTGATTGGTTGGAAATCACAGTACTGTGTAGTACGGTACCTATCTGCTTTGCCAATTTTGCATTAAGGGTGTGATGGACGTTCAGGGTTGGCAGAAGAGGCAGAGGAGTCAGACAAGAGAAAATGGAAGATGGTCCTTCTGTGTCACCCAGCGCTGGCGTTTCAGAGCAGGAAGGGCTTCCAGTTCCATGTAGCAGCAGACACAGACCTGGAACCCACATCTCTAAGGGCGCTTAGAGAGGTGGAAACCTCTACTTTTAGGAGCACCCCCACCCCCAACCCGGACTCCCAAACTGTGCAATGAGGAAGCCAGCAAGTCAGTCAGTGACTAAAAGATGAGGGCACAAGCTCCCGTTCGCCTGCCTGCCTTCCCTGTCTCTCCTGAGGGGTGGCCAGAGAGAGAGGCGGGCTGTAGTCCTGGAGACCGGCCCGGGTGGTCCCTGCATCCCTGGTTTTTTCCTCACGAGTTGGAAGGAGCAAGATGTTGAGGGACCATGGGTGAGTCACAAAAATATTACATCTCTTCCACAAGGTGAGAGTGGGTGTCCCTGAGCTTGAAGACGTGGTAAGCGTCCAAGGTCAAGGTCAAGCCTTTTGGTCTGTTGGAGTGGAGGGCAACCTGATGCTGATCGTCGCTCTCTGAACCGTGTTGCTTCAGTTTGGTCAATCACAAAGGAGAAGAGGGCCTTTCTCAGTCTGATGCGGTTATATACAAAGTGGAATGGCCTGGGGCATTCCTTGGATTCCTGCTTACGTTGTCCATTTCAGTTCATTTGATTTTATTTCTGCTTGTGAAAAGCCTTCTTCAAGGGATGTTAGACACAGACAAAGACATTTTGTTCAAACCAAGAACATATTTAGCGCTCAAAAATTTTGTTGAAAATTGTTAAAACTTATTTCTTGGGGCTGGCGTGGTTGCTCAGTGGTTATGGTGCTTGCCTGGTGAGCACAAGGACATGAGTTCAAACCCCAGCACCATGCACACAACGAAGTTTTGGAGCAACGAAGGGCACATGAAAAACTCAATAAATTTGATTCTCTCTTTCTCTCACTGTCCCTCTTTCTTAAAAAAACAAAACAAAACTTATCTCTTCCCCAAATGCTTTTAAAACTCATAAAATAATTGTGATTATGAATTATAACTCTTTAGAAGTACCAACAGAAGTTAATTTTATACACAATTTCTTGTTGCTTTGTCCCAAAACAGGATTGGAGCAACATAAAATAGTTAACAAAACTCCCACCTATGCAAAATCCACTCCTCAACCTACAGACATCATTACAGTTAAGGGGTAGCGATTCCTTGCCTTTCAGTACAACTTCTTATTTTCAAAACATTTTGCATTTGTTACTTTGTTGAGTTTTAAAAACAACTGTGGCAGCTATTTTTCATTTTTAGATGAAGCTGTAAGAGGTTAAGTGGATCAGTCAGGGTCTACACCTGTTAATAAAAGAGAACTAACACGGTTCTCTTGACCCCCGATCCTTGCCTGTTTGGACGGCACCATCTTCCTTCCATTAGTGAGGAATGAGGGCTCACTCTAATCATCAAGCTCCTTCCCTTCCAAAAGACGTTAAAGTAAAAGTATTTATTTCATTTATTTTATTTCTTTAAAGAGAGAGCAAGGAAGAGTGAGAGAGAGAGAGAGAGAGAGAAAGAAAGAGAGAATCAATTCATCTGGTTTTTGTTGCTCTAACACTTGGTTGTGTATGTGGTGCTGGGGTTGGAACCCAGGTCCTCACACATGCCAGGCAAGTGCAAGAGTGCTGAGCCAGGGCTCCAGCTGAGTATTTTATACTTAATTTCTTAAAAAGAAAGAAAGAAAGAAAGAAAGACCCAGATGTAGATGAATTGTGATTTATTATTTGGATCAACTTCCATTTTAGAAAAGACAAGAACAAAATATATATTTAATATTTACATTTTTTTACAGTGGAAAGTATTTACATCATAGAGAATAAATACAAAATAGCAAAATAAAACTTTAGGACAACATAGACAAGGGCTACAAGTTTGCAGGGAATTTTCTGGCTATGTTTTTATTTCTAAATTGAAGTGTATAAGGCTAAATGTTGTCTACTTATTTTGCTAATTTAGCTAATCACTGTTTTGACTTTTTAGCTTGGTGGCATCTCCAAAAGAGCCTTTGTTTCGTGTAATTAGTAACGGATCTTCCTGCATTGCTCTCTTGGGTTCACCTTTGATCTTTAGGATTCTGACGATTTCAAGTCCTTGGCCCCTGTGGGTTTCAGGGGGTAGGACCTTTTACTGAAAAGAATGGTTGTACTCCTAGGCTAAAATCCTCCACACTGAGCTGTAGCAAAATTACATTTCAGGAACACACTGATTTGTTCAGTTAATTTGGACTATTCAAGTTGTTATGATGTCCTCTGTGCTGTATAGAACTAAGGCTTTCGCTTGGTGCACCAGTGGCAGGACTGGGACTAGAACTGAGCCTCCTGCCTCTCCACCCAGGGACTTTACCCTGGGTCGCACTGGCTGGGCTGAGGTTGTTCAGGCGGGAAAAGGATGTCTCTTCTGAACTGGGGTAGCACTGCTGCCTCTCTGCCAGCAGCCTCCTTGTTCAACAGGGCCTGGCTTGGCATGTATTTCTGGAGTTCCGAGTGGAAGCCCACCTGGAGATGGGGAAGTGGGAACCCGGAAGTTTCAAGCAGGTGGGCTTGCAGGTTCATTAGGACCATGTCCCCAGTCCCCAAACACTAGAGGAGACCCTGTGAAGCCAGCTAGTCAGTGGGAAGTGGGGCTAACCCTGGCCTCTTGGAGGGCGGATGGTGGTGAGGGTGGGGGTTTCCTGCCATTCATTTTTAGCCTGGAAGTTATTGGAAAGAGATAAGATGCTGCTGTCAAGGGAAATATCTCTGACCTGGTATATTCAGGCATCAGTAAATTCAATCACTGGCAATTAAAAGTCAAAGTCAGGGGACTGGAGTAGTGGCTCGGCGGTTACAGCACTTGCCCAGCACGCACAAGTACACAGGTTCAAATCCCAGCACCCACGTACACAACTAAGTGTCAGAGCAATGAAAGTCATGTGAAAAAAATCAATAAAAATTGATTCTCTGTCTCTGTCTTTCTCACTGTCCTTCTTTCTTAAAAAAAAAAAAAGAAATAAAAGTCAGAAATGTCAAGGAGAGAAAAATCCAGCAAAGAAACAAGTTTTGTTGAAATAGCACCTGATAACAGGAAGATGTAGGTAGCGTTAAGAAGAACCAATCTTTTAATGTCAGCATTATTGAACAGCTTACTGCTCAGACAAAGCAGTTTCCTTCATCTATGTATAGAAAGAACTTAAAAAAAATTTTTTTTTTCAAAATAGTCAAGGTGTTTCAAAAAATAGAGTGGACCAGAAAAATATTCAAAATTAAGAATGATAATAGTGTTGTAGCAATAATGACCACAGTAGAACACAGACAGAACTTAAAACCAAGATATGTCAAAAAGTATTTACATGTATGAAATTAGTAATGGCACAGCATATATAAAATAGATGTGAAGATTTGAACATTTCTGAGATTATCCAAAAGCTTCACAAAGCAGGGAAAATTATTTCATAGTCAGATTCACCATGGAAATAAAATACTGTACATTTAAATACTGTACACCAAGCGAACCATATAACATGGAAAGGTTTAAATGAAAGAGTCAAGGGATCAAAGATATAAAATCCAATTGCTTCAATAAGCAGCTGGTAAGATCAGCTTGGGACGCCACAGACATTTGCAGCCTTCAGCTGGGCAGAAAGGAAATGTTAGCAATAAGGGAACCGACACTGTGCTCTTAGTAATGTATACAAAATGGCATTTTTACTATATCACTGAAATATGATGTGAGGATCTATAATCTTATAAAGAAAGTTCTCAAATATATAGAATTTTAAAAATTCCTTTTAGATCATTAGCCACAGAGTTCATGAGATGAAGTCTAGTGATACAGATTGTTGGAGGAAAGCCTTGTCTGAGGTTGGCAGCCGTCCTGCCAGAAGGGTCCCTTTTGTCCATCCTCTAAGTTTGAGGCCTGGCCCATGGGAGGCCCAGGAAGGCCATCAGCTCTGGGTTACCCTTGCACTGTGGGATGCTCCCTGATGTGCTGGGCTCCCTGGAAGGGCTCTCCCTCCCTTGGCCAGCAGCCCACTGTGGGCAGGCTGACGGCTTGAGTAGTGGCCTCCAGCCCTGCCCACACTTGGAAGAGCCCTAAGCAAGCGCCTGAGGCCCTTTCCGAATAGAAGATAGCTGGAGAAACCAGAATTCTTTTGGGGTCCCCTTCCTAGTGGGGGGTCTTGTGTTATGATGCAGTTAACGTTTGGACAGGGGACTGCAGGCCGTGCTTCAGCGTAGACCCAGTAGCCCCCTGAGTTTGTGTGCCAGGTGATGGCAGCTGTCCTGGCCATCAGTGTGGTTTATATGTTGTTCCTTGTGCCTCTGCCTTTGCTGGGCGAGGGCTCATAGGACACAAACTTTAACGCTGTTCTTGCCCAAGCATATTCCCAGACCCATCACTCTGTCGCACATGAACCTGCAGCAGCATCTGTATCACCACGGAAAGCAGGGGTTCTAATTTTCTCCGGAACCCAGTCTTACAAACCCTTCAGCTATAGGATGGTTTAGGGGATGGGTTAGGGGATGGGTTCGGGGTTTACATGTTTATACCGGCATTCCAGAGCATGTGCCCTGAATTCTAGTGGCTGTGGTGACAGGGACCCTGTAGACCCCTGATCATTCATAGAAGACGGGGCGGGGGGGACCTTCAAGGGGGTCTGCATGGCTGAAGAACTGGCTTGCTTATTTCTGGTTAAGCCATGAATCAAAGAGTTGGTTTTTAAGAAAAGGATTAGTTCTTCTGTGTTCTGCCATGAATAGCAGTCACTGTGTTTCTCTGTCTCAACTATTATTAGGAGCCTAATCCCAGATTCCAACAGCCATGCACCAAAGGCGAGGCAACTGGATTCCCAAAGGGAAGGAAAGAACACAGCTTCAAGTGTTTTGCTGGTCTCTTCCAGCGAAGGGACTTGTAGCCCTTCTTTGCTCACTGAAGCCTTCCCGGATTTGGAGGAAGAGGGGGTGAGCACCAATTCAGGCCTGAGCCAGCACCTCTCTTTAAATGAGAAAAAATAGACTCCTATGTGGTTAAAAGCAATAAAACCCCGACAGGCATAAGGAAAAGTGTGTGACGTACTGAAATGAACAGAAAAGTGGTTAATGACAGTCACAAAATATGACATTCAGTCTCACCCTTTCATTTTAAACCCTGTGCAGGGCACGATGGAGCACGCCTGTAATACAAGCAACTCTGGAGGCTGAGGCAGGAGGATTGCAAGTCCAAAGCCAGCCTCAGCAACTCAGTGAGGCCCTGAGCAACTCCGCAATACCCTGTCACAAAACAGAATATTAAAAGGGCTGGGGATGTGGCTCAGTGGTTAAGCGCCCCTGGGTTCAACCCCTGATTTAAAAAAAATAATTTTTTAAAACCCTGTGCATTAAATCTGTTGCCTGCCTCCACCAAACTATCACAGGCCCATCCTAAGAAGTTTGCTGTGACACATGGAACTTAAAACCAACAGGAAACCCTAGAGACTTTGCTCATGACCATGAAGGCACCAACAAAAGAAAAGAAGTATTCCTCCATTAGTAGTAGTACCAATAACAATGTTTTCATCAGGCTTATAATAGACACTAAAAATCAAATCAAAAGAAAGCGTGTACTTTCCCCTCTAATGGGGAACATAATAAGATATCGCTGTCAAGGAATCAATTTAAATGGAAGGCAGCGGAGGGTTAGGCAGGAAAACAGAGCTGTCGGCCAAGTTGACAGACTGCAGATTCTTCCCCCCGGGGGAAGCGTGCAGAGGTGGGCTGCGAATGAGGCTCGGTGGACTTCGCTGAAAGAAGTGTAGAGAGCTCTTGGGGGTGGAGGAATGGAGACAAAAGGAGATGGGGACAGTGACGGGGAGGGAAAAAAATAAAGGGAACAACATAAGGCCAGATGCAAGAGGAGGGGCTGATAAATCCTCATGGGATGCCAAAATAGAACGGGGGCAGAGCCAGGAAAAGCGGTGGCGGAGAGGAACATCCCAGCTGAAGGGCTGGGGCCATCTTCCTTGAGGGTTAGGGAGAGCTTGATGAAGTTCCAAAAGGCAGCGAGAAGCCAGAAACCTTGCGCTCTCACCAGCTGCTGATACGGTCGGGAGAAGCAGCAGGGCTCTGTTGGACACAGAAATGGTCCACGTTGGAGACCGGTGACCAACCAGTCAGCACAGGAAAGGCCCTGAGTGTTGACAAGCCAGCTCTCTGATAAAAGGCACTTCTAGGGGTTGCAGGGAGTCCTGACAGGGGACAGCCATGCATGTGACAGGGGAGCCCTAGGAGAGGCGGTAGGGGATGCTTCACCCCAGGAGGCTTAGCACCAAGTGGCCTCACAAGGGGAACTGCAGACCCAAAGGAGAGTTTACGGGGACAGTTTTTTCTTTCTTTTCTTTTTTTTTTTTAAGGCATAGGAAAAATACAACGGTTATTAAAAAGACATCTTGCTTTAACATCAAAACAGAAATTATAGAAAAACTTAGACCATTAGCAAACTATATGCAAGTTCATGTTTTCTTCTTTCATATGAAAGATGTACTGCCTGCAGTATACCCATATCTTCCCAAAAAACTATTACCACACGGAAAAATTAGTGCTTTCAACATACAGGAGTTACTCCTGGAAATCTTGTGTCCTACCACCAACCTGCAAGAGTAGCCGGATAGGCTGTTGACCTCCAATATTATACAATACTGAAAGCTAGATTCTGTCTGCTTTGAAGAAAATACGTTAAAGCTCAATTAACCAGACTGAAATTTACCACAAGACACAAAGAAATAGAACATTTTCTACTGAAATACTGAGGTAATGAGTTTTAAACTTAAGACATCAGGTTGGCCACATGGGGAATCTGCCCACATGTCTAAGAGGGCACACGTGGGTGACGTAGATGAGAGAGAGAGAGGAGGGAGCCTGCTGGGGAGACGGAAGCAGCGGTGACCTCATTTAACCAGGGAGATGGATAAATGGAATTTTAAAGCAAGAAGGATTTTTTTTTAAGTTGCTGACGTTTTTCTTTTAGGAAAAATAAAATAAAACCCTATCAATGTTCATGGAATTTAGTTTTAACAAGCAGCTTCTTAGGGGCTGGAGTGGTGACTCAGTGGTTACGGAGCTTGCCTGGCGTGTGCGAGGACATGGGTTCAAACCCCAGCACCACATACAAAATGAAGTCTCACAGCAACGAAAGCCACATGAAAAACTAAATAAAATAGATTCCCTTTCTCTCATCACTGTCCCTCTCTCAAAAAAAAAGAAAAAGAAAAAAAAAAAAAAAGAAGCAACCTCTTAGGGGTCAGTGTGTCCTTCTGTCTCACCCCAAGTTGGCCAACATTACTACACCCCTGTTGCTCAGCGTTGCCAATGTTTACAGTCAGCTCTCCTGCTTTGATAGAGGAGGGCCTTGTTGAAATGAATTTTGCCAGAAATTTTCACGAACCATTCTTTGAGTGATTCCAGTTAATTGAGGTTTGTCAATCAGAAGGAAGATTCTGTTTTCTTAAACAGCGAGCACTAACGATCCTGCTGGCTAGCCTTTGTTCTGCTCTTTGTGTGTCCCAAGTGCTTTCTCAGAGACAGCCCTTGCAGCACCTTGGAGGTCAGTCGCGCTGCCCTGTGCACAGAGAAGTGGAGGCTTGCAGCGGGAGGCACTTGGCCAAGTCACCCAGTGGCAAGCTGCGGGCAGGGTGAGCGGGCGGCGTCCATACTCCTGGTTCCGGCACTTTCCCACTGGCCGGGGACAGCTTTTGGCAGACTTTTCAAGAAAACACTTGGTCTTTGGAATGAGTAGAGTGCAAGAAGAATGTCTCTGCATTTCTAACTGTGAGCCCCGGGACCACGCTGTCTTTCTAGAAAGGTGGCCCTTAGGGCTTGTCTTCTTCGACTGCTGTTGGTTCAGGGCCAGGTGGCTTTCTGGCAGGTGAGGAAGACCATTTGAATCTATGCAAATGTCCAGGATCCTGTGAATCATCCAAAGTCCTCAACCCGTTCACTCATGTGTCATTTTATACAGGGAAGTTTTTAATCTCTCCCATGCCCTGGGGATGGCTAGAGGGTTGTGTGGCTGGTTAATGTGGTTGTGAAAGATCCCACAGTACCCATTGAACCCCGT
This sequence comes from Aplodontia rufa, assembly GCA_004027875.1. Lineage (NCBI taxonomy): Eukaryota > Metazoa > Chordata > Mammalia > Rodentia > Aplodontiidae > Aplodontia > Aplodontia rufa. The sequence goes on along the minus strand of PVKS010000619.1, from coordinate 170,428 downwards.
GTCATGTCTGGATCCATTTGCGATGGCTCTTGCCATGTCCAGTTATGCACATGTATCCTTGACCCCAAAGGAGTCCACGATGGACCCATGCGATGCTTCTGCAGCCCTGGATGTACCACTCCCACTCGTGTAGAAAAGGCTGCTGTTCCTGCATGCGGAGTCTCCCAGAAGGTGAAATTATCAAATGATGACGACGGTGGCATTTTACCAAGCTTTGTGGGTCAGACACTGAATGGGGAAGGAGGAGGGATAAAGTCCTAAATTTGTTTCAATGTATTTTCCTTAACCTTCCAGAGTTAAGAAAAAAAAATGCTGTTCTGGATTTAAATAACATCCCAGAACTTAAGGTCAAGTCACCAGGATGACCGGGGGACCCAGCCTCTCCATCGAGGAATAGTCTCGGGGAGAGAGTCCATGAGGCATCAGTTCATTCAAAACCCATCTCCCCTGTCTCCTTCGTACGCCCACTGCCCTTTCAGCCTTCCTCTCACCTGCCCTCCCTTTCAAGGTAGAGGTCCTCTGTGTTCTGGGTTTATCCCCAGAGGTGAGGGGAGGTGAGAACGGGTGCATACTCGCCTCTGTTCTCCACGTAATGTCTACCTGAGGCCATCAGCAAAGGGTCTTAGTAAAAAGAGGTGTTGAAGGACGATTTGGGCATTGGGTCACCATTACTGTGACCTCCATTCCTGGTTTGCTGGGTTCATATCAGTTGTCACAGTGTAATCACTAATGGTGTCCTCCTTCACTTGAGAGTGTCCTGGATTGGACAAGAGAATACATCACCCTTGTCATTGAAGAAACAGCTGGAAATCCACCACGAAGGGAGGAGCAGGTAGCTCATTTCCTTCCATAATTCTGCTACAGGAAGCGAGGGGGCTTTTTCCAGATCCTCTTGGAACTGTGCAGATCGCTGCTTTGCTCCATCCAGGCTGGTTCACAGTGCCTGGGGCATCCTGGGGCTCTTGGTTCTGCAGGCCTGCCAGGTGGCCAACGCCATCGCCCAGCCTCGATTGCAAGCTTCTCTCCCCTGCCCCGTCCTTGGTCCTTCCTGTTTGAGGCCAATGCGCTGTGCTTCCAGCTGGGCAATCGCATCAGCTCACAGGCATGAGAGAAGCCAGGAAGTGAAAGGGTTGATGGCAGCAGTGCCAAAGGCTGCGGAAGGCACTAGGAGGAGGACCTGGGAAAGATGGCAGGTCCCTGGCCACAGCCTCCGGAAGACTTTTGACGGCCCCTCCTGCAGCGATGTTGCTCCGATTCTGGGAGATGGTGGAGAGTCCAAGAGCTCTGCCACTACGGCCGCCGCAGAGGACCTGCCTGTGGCACCAACAGGAGTCACCGCAGGCTGCGGGGAGCAGGTGCGGGGGGTCTGGGCTCCCCTAGCAGAGCTCACCACCTCGGACAGGGCAAGGACGTTGCTCTCCTGTGGTCACTCTCTGATCAGCCTCTCAAACCAGGCTCGTGGGAAAGGTTCGGCCAGGACCCTCTGTCCAGGGGCAGCTCCTCCGTCTTCCTCCTCCAAGGCAAGGTGCCTTCCCCAAGGCTCTGGGCTGGCTGGCTTCACTTCTTGGCGACTAACCAAGGACTCTGGCCCTTGAGGAGGTGTAGAGAAGGGGGTGTTTCAGAAGGAGGCTCGCTGGACACTGGGACATTTTATGGGGGCTTCCTGGGGCCAGAGAGTCCCTCCAACCCAGCTCTACCTGGCCAGACTCCTAGCCCCTCGCGGTTGGGACCTGTCCTCTCTACCTGCTTTTCCCGTCGCAATCCCACTTGTCCTCTCCTGACTTGAGAAGCAAGAATGGCCCAGACTCATGTTCACTGGAAGATTCTAACAGGGAAAGAGGCTTGAGTCAGGCAGTGGCCAGCTCCTCCCACTCCTGGCTGAGTTGGTCCCTTCTTCCTCCTGGCCATGCTGGGCACCCCAGTGTTCTGTCCTCGGGACCCCAATCCCTAGCTGGCTGTGGCCCTTTTGAGCACCAAGCACTATTGCTAACTCCTGGAGGGCAGGGCTGTGTCTTACAGTCCATGGTGGCCTCTTCCCTCCCCTCCCCGTGACTGGCAGGAAGCACAGAGCCCGCGCAGTGGAAACTTCATAAAGCTGACTGATAACTCCACAGATGTGGATGAGCCCTGGCATGGGGGACACTGAGTGAGGGCCTTTAGGAGGCCAACGAATAGGCAAGTTCTTGCCCTCTCAGGTTTACCATCTACAAGGAAGCCCCTCCCCAACTCTAATGTAAGGGGGAGGAAGAAAAGAGTACTCCAGATAGGAGAGGAGGGAGAGACCCATCCAGCTGAGGAGCCCAGAAGCACCTTCCCAGGGCCATGGCATCTGGGCCAGGGTGACAGCCGGGTAAGAAGGGTGTTTAGGCAGAGGACCCAACATGGGCTAAGGGTGTGGAGGCAGAGGTGTCCAGAGAGGCTCTTGAGCAGACCCTGAAAGGACGGTGGGCCCAATGGGGAAGGCCCCAGGGCCACGGCCTTGTTCCTAGCACAGTCCTGTTCCATCTCTGTCTTCCTTCCACAGGTGCGTGGCTGTTTCTTGGGCACAGGGTTTTTCTAGAGCCAGAGGGTCACTCAGCTAGTGGGATTCTGCCCAAGGGTCTGAGGTAGTGCCTCCTTCCCTACTCCACCATCTGGAGGAGCAGCTGCAGCCCTTGGAAGATTCTGCCCCTCTGAGAAATGAACGCTGGCCCTGCCTCCCTCCTCTGCGCTCCATCTTGGTTGGGTCTCTACTGACCCACTTGCCAGAAGCCTACCCCTCTCCTCTCCTTAACTATTATAGAGTCTCAGATGGTTGGTGTCTCAAGTTGCCTGAAAATATGTCAAAGTTCAGGGCCAAGGGAGAAGCCAGGCTGTTGGGTTGTGTGAAGTCATGGGTGGGAGGGACACAAGGGCCTGATGGGGAAGGTGGCAAACTTTACCATCCCAGCTAGTGTTCCTGAGTGTTTGGGGATCCTTGGGGAGCCCCTGGGCGCCCTGAAGCTGCATTACCTATTCTCTAATAAGCTCTCAGTGTGGAGACCACCGTGAGATACGACCTCTACCACCATGTTTGCTCTCGCCATGTGGCCCAGGCCCGCTCAGGTTTTGGGTTATAAATCTCACGCATGCCACACACAGTTTAGCAACCAAGTTCATGCAGAAAGCTATCCAGATGGTGAACCCTGAGCAGCGGGGCACAGTGTACTCCAACGTCCTGTCCTCCTAGGAGCTCACCCGTCAGTGGAATCGGAAGGATTCAGGGTCAGAGCTTGAGGGACCTTGGAGGTCACTCACATCTAAGTTCCCTGTTTGATGCCTGGGGAAACTGAGACTTGATGTGAGTTGCTCAAGGTCAGAGAGTTATGAGCTGGGAGAGAACCAGAAGCTGTCTCTGGACTTGATGACCCAGTAGGGAGGCAAGCACTGGAGGGGAGCTGCAAGGGGGCAGTATGGGTGTGGTGGAAAGGGCTGTCCCTTCCTTTAGCAAGGCAAGGCTTCCTTTGGCTCATATGACGACAGCTCTATCAGTTGCCTGTCTTGGAAGAGTCATTATTTGGGCCTGGATGAAGCTGTCACACTCTCACCTACAGGACACTGGGTCAGTCTTTCTCAAGCTAGATGTCTGCATGTCTCTAGGTGGACAATGCTGGGCAACATGTGTCCCCCTGTGGCAGAGAACAGAGCAAGAGCACTGGGACCAGAGAGTGACCATGGGAGGCAAAGACTTCAAGCCCTAGCATCTTACACTTTGCGAAGAACTTTCACCAATGTGGCGGAGGTGGGCCCAGCAGGGAAGGCTGGTGAATCTCTGGCTTCCTGGGTTAGCGGTTCCCACCAGGCATTGCTGCTGGGCTCCCAGCTTCCTGCATGCCTTTCCCCATTTGCTCCTGCAATGCACCTGCACCTCCCATGCCCACAACCTGACCATTCCACCTTTCCTGTTGTCCTGGTTCTCTGGGCATTAGCGCTGATGCCCTGCTACTTTGCAAACTTCTTGACCACTTGTCTTCCTACTCCTAACCTCCCTACACCACACTGGACCCAGAATGAAGATCCAAATGAAGAATACAGGACTGGGGGTGGAGGCTGGAGTTAGGAACCCACCCTAAAGCTCAGTGTCCTGTAATGGAGGGGAGGGCTCCTGGCTGAGGAACCCAGGGGCCCCCACCATGCAGGGAGACAATGTGCTTATGGACATAGGGCCAAATCTGAGTGGTTGGCAACTCACTGGGTGGGGCAGTTTTGGGGCCACAACCAGGCTGAAGATGGCTGGAGGTGACATGTGGGGCCACACCTCAGTAAGGGCAAGGACGACCCCTGCATTCCTGCCACCGTGGACTCCTCTCCGCCTATTTTTCCTTAACTCTGACTTTTGAAACTTCTTTCTCTTGATTTTTCTATTTTCTTGTGTATATCTTTGTCCGTGACTTTGTGGTGTTAGCTGAAGTGTAATAAATAAACACGGAAACACCAGGTCTGAAACAGAAGAAGGGAGTTTCTATTTGCCCAGACTACCCCAGGGCATCAGCTGATCTGGAGCCTCAGTTCCCAGGGGGTGCCTGCCAGTGTGTAATCTATTCTGAGATCACCAGTGGGCTGTGACTGCTCTAACCAGAGCTGGAAAGCCATCTGACTGTGGGTTCTGAGAGCAGGCGCACATTGATTTCTTAGGTCCCCGCCTGGGGTTGGAGGGCAGGTTGCACTGGAGATGGGATGCCCTGCAGAGTGAGGTATGAATTCTAGGGAGCACTGCACATTATGATTTTTGGAGGTTTGGGACACTTTTGCCTCTTTATGGATTGTTTCTTCCATTAAAAAAATTATATTTTTTGACTGCTCAGAGTAAGACAAATATGATCCAGACTGGATTCACTGTTATCTATTCACTTCCCCCCTTCCGAATAAAAAAAGCATTGAAAATTAAAATATTTGGGGGGACCCCTAAAAGACTCTAGGTCCAGTTCAGTGGCCTGATGGGGAAGCTGCCGGGATTGGGGTCGTGGGTGTCGGGTTCAGGCTGAGAAGTGTCCCTGGCTTGGGCTGAACTGGAACACGCCACGTTCTTGAACTCTGCCTCTGTAGGGGAGGGGACAGATGAGCTCCACTTGTGTCCACAGGGATCAACTCTAGCTCAACAGCTTTACTGTTCAAAGAAGCCGAGACTCAGAGGCGGTAGTGATCTGGCTTCCAAAATAGCTGAGCGGACACTGAGAGTAAGAAGGCTGGGACAGCCCTGGGGTCCGGTAGCCAGAGTCTGTGAGTGTGAGCTCACAAAACAAACGGCCCCACACTCCCAAAAAACCTAATAGCAATAGCACATGGCCCTTTTGTGTTCCTGGGGGTCTCCAGCACAACTGAACCCTCAGTGGTACCCTGTGAACTTGGGCTATGTTATAACAGACGCTGCCTCATGGAGACCCCTCTTCTGTCTGTTGGATTTAACATTTCAAAACATTACTCCACACCTCTGAGGGCCCCCGCTTCTGGGATTTCCTGCTTGCCCAAGAAAGAGTCCATTTAGTGATTAATCAGGGTCATGAATTGCCACATTTCTTTTTTTTTCTTTTTAATAATGAAAATCCACAAGAGTTTAAAATATCCTTAGATACATCTAGTCTGGCAAACATCATGGACCTCTCTGTGTTTATGTGAATTCACACATAAGCTAGCAGCACCACAGTGCTGCCTGGCCCCCTTTGGCACTGGAACACAATAATTTATTAAGCTCTGAAACTTAATAAGTGTGCACAAATATCATGCAAACATTAGGACCGTACTCACAAACAGAAAGTGTATTAGAGACATAGACTTCTACAAAACATTTGTAAACAAAAGGGAAGGGGTTATTTTCTGTACAAAATATGCAGGATTTTCTCTTTTTTTAATAATCTGTAAGATGCATCGTACTTCTGGCATTTTCAAAAAGTGAAAACTGTATAAAAATAAATATTCTATGTACAAAACACACACAGGCCAGTCCAAGGTTAGAGGCGTCACTGCAAAATAAAACCAAAACAACGTTCGGTTAGTTTCAGGGGGTCTGTGGATGCTTCCTTCCTTCCTTTTAGGAAATGGGGGTGGATCTTCTTAAATTGCAGTGGAGCTCTTGGGAGGGAAACTGGGGAATCTTCCTAGTGGGAAGAAACTCAGTGGACTTCAAGCACCCTGAGGGTCAGAAAGCTTCACCTTCCAGTGACTTCCCTTTGTGCCCACCAGAGGGCACTCTCTATGCTGGCTTGGAGGCCAGGTTATTTACCACATGGTCCCATGTGAAATTTATTGTGTGAGCAACAGAAAAGAGGGTCTTTATTTGCTTCCTAAAATATCGAAGTTCTTTTTTTTTTTTTGGTAATGGAGATCGAACCTATGAATTATCTACTATTGAATTATATCCCCAGCGCCCTTTTCATTTTTTCTTTTGAAACAGAATCTTTTAAATTGCCCAGCTGACCTCAAACTTGGAATCTTCCTGCCTCAGCCTTGAAAGTCACTGAGATTACAGACCTGGGTCACCATAATGGCTCTGTTGTGATTCTTGATAGTGGCTGTTAAGCTCAAGTATTTCCATCTCCTGTCAATTGACAGCAAACTTGGAGAAGAAATGTTTTTCCTCGGGGGAAAGAGGCTGGGATCTTACGGGACACGCTTCTGACCTGCTTCCGCGAAGCTTTAGCTAGGTCTTGCTGGAACTGGGCCAGAGAATGAGGCGCGGTGTGAGGGGCAGATTCTTGGGCAGACATCTCCCTCGAATGCTGCGCTTTCCTTTCCTTGGGTGGGGGGCACTTTGGGTATCCAGGCAAGTGGGTGTTCAACCTAGGGCATAAGGTCTCGATGGTTCCACTGCTTTTACCCAACCTGTGAGCTGATGTGCGTCTGAGTGTTGTCATAGCACAGGGGAGCTTATTTGTCACCTCTGCTGTCACGGGAACAGGACTGGACTAGCTAAGCAGCTTGGGCCTTTTAAGGGGACATGACTACCTTGAGCAGGTGGTGGAGGGTTGGTAGAGGATGCTGAGTGGGAGGCAGCACAGGTGTGGGGCAGCACGGCTGCTGCTACTTCTGTTAGGGACAAAGGTAGGTTTCCATATTGGCAAGCCAGTGGCCAATCTTGGGGAAGAGCATGACTTCAATGATGGCAAATGCCAAGCAAGTATGAATAAGTGAAATGTCATTGTTGGTTGGGACTCTGGAAACACAGGAGAAGTTGGGCTGCAGCCCCTGTGTGCAGATGCAGGGCTCTGACAGCTGAAGTTCAAGGGCAACGTGGTGAGCTAGAGGATCCAGAGGTACAGAAGCCATGTGATTTAGAGTTCAGGCAACCTGGAAGTCTTACATCTGGATCAATGCTATTATGTGACTTGAATGACCTCAGCCGACTGCTATGAGAGTAGGCATAAGGAAACTTATTCCAAGTCACAACCCAGAGCTCCTTCCAGGGCAATGTCCTGCATCCAGGTGGCTACACAGAAGTCTCATATATTGGGATTTGCTGACACCTTAAAAAGCCTTTTTTAATGTTCTCCAAGGATACGCATTCCCTGGGATACGTAATGGGCATCCTGCATTTGAAATAGGGCCTTTTCCCCACCCATGGCTTCCTGCCTCATCTTTAGAAAGGCAGAATGAAAATTGTGCAAACTTTATGGCCCTATGGGGAAAGGGGACAGTGCATGTATGTCCCCGAGGCAGTGCAAGCCTCTGAGAAGCTTACCTTGTTCCAGCAGCCCTGGACTGGTAAGCCATCTTCACCCTGCAAGGAGGAAGGGAGGCAGAGCCTCAGACTCAGACCACGCAAGCAGGACAGAGGCAACAAGGGCCACAAACATTCCAGCAACTGATCAGACGTGACCCGCCCACTATTGTCTATTTCTTTTCTTTATTTTAGGTTGGAACCTTGCGAGGGGATGGGGGGAAAATGTGACTGTTTTCCCATTGGCACCTGCAGTGCAAGGCCAGGAGGGGGCTGTCCTAGCCTATGGGATCAGTAAGCACAGATGTCCCCAAGTGACCTGAGAGGGCAGTCTCTGCTCTAACTGTATAAAGTCTGGATGCCCAAGTCACCTAGCACTTGGACCTCAATTTCTTCCTCTGCAACACTTGGCAAGGGGAGATATGTAGTGACTGTCCCAACTCACCCAACCTCTTGCTTGTCTCTCTTTCTAAGAATAGGAGGAGGATGTTGAGACAATCCTAAGTGACGATCAGTGGATGGGTTGGGAGTACAAGGGACAGGTGACCTCAGGGGTATTGCAACATGACCCAGAGATGCCTTCAGCAAGAGGACCAAGGTTTCTGGCCTGGCCTTAGATGTTGCTGGGAATTTGGGGCAAAATTCCATAACAGAGTGGACAGCAACTGTGCATGGTTGGTGGTGACCGTGGAGCATCCTGTCAGGGATGTTCTGCCCACAGTGACAGAATCTTCCTGCGTCCTCTTGACCTAATGTCCTGGACTTTCTGGCATACCCTGGGGATATCTAGAAGTCTTCTAGAGGCAAGGTGGGGAGGGGGAAGCGGAACCGAGGGCAGAACCTGGTTCTCAGGGCAGTTCCAGGAAGGTGGCCCAGACTCTAGAACTGTAGGCTCCAGCATGGAGAAAGACAGACACTGGTTATTGGGAGACTGGAGCAAGGCCTCTGTCTTCAGGGACGGTGGACAGGAGTCCTCTGTGCCCTGAACCAACTTCACTTAACCACTCCAGGCTTGGGAACCATTCATTGCCTGTTGTTCTTTAGTGCTGGCCCCAACACAAGGGCAGAAGTCTAGTTAACTCACACTGAAAGTCATGATTGATGGCTTCTCTGTCCCCCAGGTCCATAAGAACACAATGGATATTTCCACAGAAAATTAACAGGCAAATGGTGGGAGAGAATATCACCTTGTGAGAAAGGTCAAATAAGAATGCCCTTCATTTTCTCCTCTGGGTTGGCAGGGGACAGTAGGTGGAAGGTTTCAGGGTGACCCTCACCCCCTTCCCAGCCTGCCATGCCACAGGGTGGCACACTGCATACGGAGCTCTGGGAGGGGCTGAGTGGCCACAGGCCACAGCGGAGTTCCTGTTGGCACATGGAAGGTGGCAGGGGCACAGAGGGCCGGCTGGCAGGAAGAGAGAACAGTGTGCAAGGAGAGGCAGGTAGGCCGAGGTGGGGGCCATAGAGCTGAAGGTTCCCAGATGGTGTGAGGGGTCGCGGCCCAGGGACGACCCGCTGGAGGTTAATGGGGGCGCTCTGGCAACCGCGGTTAGGAAAGGCATCTGTGCGCACTGCGTGCTGCATGCTGGGGCTACACACACACACACACACACACACACACACACACACACACACACGGCCAGCGGGGCCAGGAAGCGCGAGCTCTGTGTGCTTGTCCTGTGCTCACTTTTGTTACACATGCTGGTCCTAAAACGCCCTAGTGTCCTTTGAGGGTTTTAAGGTCACCCGTATTTTCCTGAAGTGTTTTTCATTCACGGAAGTCCTGAGTGACTCCAGGGTGCAAATGTGAGCTGGGCATTCTGGGAGGAAAACCGCAGCCGAACTCCTGCCCTCCTGGGGAAATGTAGGGCGAGCAGGAACCTTCTGGGCCAATCCCCTTGGAATCAAGTGTCGCCTTCCTTTCTTGTAGTTGGTGAAGCGGACCCATGGAGACCCCGAGTGTCCCTGCCTGGAGAGGCACTGGAGCGGGTAGGTATAAACTCTTGCCTCTTAGCCGGGGGCATGCTTGGGAGAGGGATCTGCGTTCCATCTCTCCCAGACTCTTCAGTGTCAGCCACTGGAAGATGAGGGCCAGGGACATCAAGTGAGGGTTTTGTAATGTCTTCAGGGATTTAAATGAGGACAAACCCTTTAGGATCTGAATACAAACCCTTTAGGATCTTGGACCATTGTTTGATGGGGTCACCTAGGCAGTGACTCCACCTGGAAGAATGGGCCAAGTAGTCCCCTTCTCCACCACAGTTCCAGAACTTGTGAGGCTGCCCATTGTCTAGAAGCACGCCCACCTGTCCCCTGCCAAACTGTGTGTGTGTGTGGGGGGGGGGGGTAGAAGGGACAGGGAGGCGGGCCGTCTCAAGGATCTCTTCCCAGTGTTTTGCAAGGTGTTTAGCCTGTGCACAGGAAGGAACAGAACTGTGGTTCTGAGGACCTGCCCAGAGGATGCACCTTCCTAGTTTGGGCTCAGATGGCAGATCTGCCTAGAAGCAGTTGGGCAACGAGGATCAGATACAGCCGAAGCTGGCCTCGGGGTGGGAGCATGGCTGGTGTCAAGTGCTTCAGAAGCAGCTGCGGGGAGAAGCCGAGAAATAACCCCAGCAAACTTTGCATGCAAGAGGGCAGCATGACTGGGTGCCTGCCCCAGGGCACTTGCAGAGGCAGGGTGACAACCTGATGTCACCACAGGAAGTGGGGACGGGGTGGAAGGAATGGGAGTGTGGAGGCACACAGTTACAAACCACACACATAGGGAAGCCCAAAACGGCCATGCAGGCAAGGGAGGGGGGTGCCATACCAATGGGCAGGGGGCATCCAGTCCGTCCAGCCCTGGTAACCCTGGCTCCCCTTTCTCTCCTTTAAAACCTCGGTGTCCCTGTTCATAAAACCAACCACGATGATTATTTATGTCAAGGCTGGCCAGCTCCAATGGTGGAGTGGAGAGGCGCAGTCCTACCCTGGCCAGGATGCAGGACCCTTGAGGCATCTAAGAATAAGGGTGAGATCCCAGTTGATCCCCACCTCCCAAGATCAGCCGTGTGCTTTCTTAGCACTCAGGAGAGTTCAGCGTGGAGCACAGATGGACAGACAGCCGCTCTGCATCGACCCACACCTCCATCTACAGACTCCTGTGGAGCAATCCCAGGTAGCCTTCAACTTCAGTCCATCCTAAGTTTTAGAGCCTTCTAATGGATTGAGAAGGCACTTGGCAAGGCTGGTAGAAGTGCCACAAATCATGAAGTCCCGGCTCATTTGGGGAGGCTTCCTGCGGGGTGTCTGTCTTCTGCTTTCAGGGTTTTAACTGCCTGGCCGGTGTTGGGAGGCTGTGGAGGAGAAGCCCCTGGTCTGGCCTCATCGTGCCTGGTGTTGAGTATCACTGGCCCTCAGGAGACACTACCTGTGGTGTCCTGCATCCTGACTGAGTGAGGATTCAGACAACTAGAACTGCTGGCCACAGAAGTGGCCACAAAACAAAGAAGGCAAATTTGTGGCTCACAAGTGCTACACCGGCTCCCAGAGCCATGCCAGAGCGAGAGCCAAGGCCTCTGCCCAAAATCCCTTTCCGTGTGGCTTCTTAACTTCCATGTATCAATTGTCCTGCATTTTCAAAGGAAGGGGATTCAAAGGAAAGGATTTAGCCTAATTATTCGTAGCTGTGGTTTTTTTTCTTTTCCTGCAGCGCCGGGGATTGAACCCAGGGTCTCGTGCACAGGAACGCACGGTACCAACCCAGCTACATCCCCAGCCCTGCAGCTGTGGTTTTAAGGCAGCATAACCAGCAGGGAGGATTTCCCATGGACAGACAGACTTGGTGGCATCAGTGCCGTCACTTTGTCCCCATCTTAGTTTATTTGCCTTCTTTGTTTCCAGTTTGCAAGTCACAAGGAAAAAAATAATAACACAATGCAAGTGAGAATTAAAAACATACCAACGGACAGGGGGCATCTAATCCAGGTGCTCCTTGGTCTCCCTTATCCCCTTTAGGCCCTCTAGAGCCTTTCTTTCCCCTTTCCCCCTGTAAAGGATGGTTTAGTCCAAGAAAAAACAAAAAGAACATCAAAACTTTAGGGTCATTCATGTATTAAGGTTAGAGACAGAAAAAGAAAACGAAAGAGGGAAAAGTATATTCTTAATTGGGATCTTCTCCTCCGAGAGATCTGGAGTCAGTGCCCCCACACCATCGCTTTGAAGCACCTGAAAGTTTGGCCCAGGAGGGTGGGTAGAGGGCAGGGAGGAAAGGGAGGCTGGGAGGCGGGAAGCAGGAGAGGCTCCAAGCTGGAGATTGACGCTACTGGTGCCCAGAGAGGGTCTGAGATGAACTGAATGATAAAGGGGGACCCCCTTCCATCTGTTGGAGGTTCTATTTTTTAGGGTTGGCCTGATAGCCTTTGTCCCATTTAGTTTTCATCCCTTCAATATTCAACTATGGGGCAAGATGATTTTGTCTGGAGGTCTGGGTGTGCACCTGCTCATGTGTGTACTCTGAGCGTAGCGTTCATGCCTGTGTGTGTAAGTGTGCAGGTACACGCTTGTGCCTGTACCCACATGTGCACCTGTGTATGCATGTTCTCAGCTGGGTGCTCCCATTTGGTGGGTGTCTCTGGTTCATACTGGTCGGAAATCATAGATGGTATTTTTTGTATATTTTGTTTTATTATAGACAGCTATTTGTATATGGACATTTTGGTTCAAGGAATTCACTTTTTTTCTGAGAAGCTTTGGTGAATGTTATCTTTCTAACCTGAGCCCTATTTTTTTTTAATGTGTCAAGGTTCATTTAAAGAAGGGCTGGGGGAATTTTTTCAAAGTGAAGGATCAAGCTGGGCATGGTGGCACACATCTGTTATCTTGAACTTGAACTTGAACTTGGATTTGGATTTTCATGTTGTGCTACCTTAAAAGTGGCTAAGTGTGTCCCTAGACTGTCTTCCTGGGAACTCTATCTGGAATGCTGGTTATCTAATGCTTGGGGACTTGCACATGATTTCTCCTGTATGTTGGTCAGGTTTGGAGTCAGAGGTAGTTCTTCCAATTACTGGTGGTATGACTTTGGGAAGCTATGTAAGCTCTCTGAGCCTCAATTTCTTTACCTGTAAAATGGGGGCAAACACTATAACAATTCACCATCAGGTCTTTTTTACATATTAAATGCTTACTAAGGGCACATAGTATGTATTCAGTAAATGATGGTTGCTACATGATGATAGAGATGACTATTATTTATCATTAGTCAGTTTAGGAGCTAAAGCTGCTGCCAGAGGCAAGTTTTGGGGTCAGGGGTCTTTGGTCTGCAGCGTTCCAGCAGCGGCAAGCTTCAGGGGGTTACGTTTGTTAGAAGAAAGTAGATTTTAAAAAATACTTTGGATGTTCCCTGGATTTTTGAAAATTGTCTAAATTTCTCACTTCCAGGGGTTGTCTGCAAAATTGTCAATTCATTATTCTAAATTTACTAGAAAATGACATGTGTTTAAAAAACACATATGTGCATACTAGGTATAGCCCCTTTGGCTCAAGGACATGCCCACCAATGAGAAAGTCATGATGTAAGTAATCCCCAAAGGGTGGTTAAGCTCTTTGGATGGGGAAACCATGGCAAACCTCAGGAGTGTGGCCCCTCATTCTCTTTGGATCACTAAATCAGTTTCCTGATTAAGAAGGTGGGCAAAGGGGCTGGAACAGTGGCTTGGGGGTTACGGTGCTTGCCTGGCCCGCGCAAGTACATGGGTTCAAACCCCAGGACTCATGTGCACAATGAAGCGTCAGAGCAACAAAAGCCATGTGAAAAACTCAATAAAAATGGATTCTCAGCTGGAGTGGTGGTTCAGTGGTTCTAGCACTTGCCTGGCATATGCAAGGACCCGGCTTCAAACCCTAGCACCACATGCACAACAGCGTGTTGGAGCACTGCTGTGTAACACGACAACAGAGTGTTGGAGCAACAAAAGCCACATGAAAAACTAAATAAAGTTGATTATTTCTTTCTCTCACTGTCCCTCTCTATTTAAAAAAAAATTGATCTCTCTGTCACTCTCTCTCTCTCTCTCTCTCTCACTGTCCTTTTCTCTTAAAAAAAAAATTAAAAAACGAAAAAAAAGGTGGGCAAAGCTGCCCAGAGGTAGGGTTTGCTCAGCCTGGGATGATTTGGATCATGTGTTCGACTTTGCTAACCGGTCACTCTGGGGCACCATGTTCTGAGCATTTAAAGGTATTAGACTAGAAGTTTGACCTACATCCCCCCTATCCCCCCATCACCCCCCAGTGAGGGACAGAAGAGTCCCTGAGGAAGAGATTCTAGCTGGTAAGGGGCAAATAAAGTCGAATGCAGAGGTTTTTATAACAATAAATATGAACGTATGAAATTGTTTTCAGAGGAAATAAAGTGGATGGGGACGGAGAGGAGACAGGATGAGGGTCACAGGATTACAATGGGGTGAACAAATAGGGGACAGGGAGAAAGACCAATGGAGTCAAGGTAGGAAGAGGTGGCCCAGATCAGAAGAGAAACTGGAGGAGGAGCTGAGGAGACAAGGAGGGCTGGGGAAGCAGGACACACACACACACCCAGGCAGGCAGCTCAGAGCGGGAAGCCTCCTCCCCACATGCTCAGACCTTTCCAGTTGGCCAGCTCTCAGGCAGCTCCACAGTAACACCCACCTTCCCTGATGGTCACGTGGCTAGATTCACGCTATCCTTTGTCCTTAGGCTGATTTTTAGATTATAATCTAAAATATTTTTAGATTATAATCTAAAATTTGGCTCTTGGGCCAAATTCACAGAGCTACTTCAAGACAGAGAGGGGTGCCTTTAGTGACAAGGGTAGGACATTGTTCTTGCTGCCACCTTGTCCTTGGCAAGCTCCCTGTTCGGGGCTCTGGGCCTTTGCCTGCCACTAGGAGGATCTGCTTTCTTCCATGAACAGGAAGGAGGCTGTAAGGACACCCTCGGGTGGGTCCACAGAGCAGCAGTTTTAAGGTTGTCTTGGTTCACTGTGAGGTCAGACAAATCCCTAATGGGATCCCCCAGGCATGACCAGCTTGGAGCTGTCTTGAGGGTGTTTGGGAGCCACCCTCCCAAACTCAGTAGGGTGGGGCTTTGAATGTCTCTAGCTTCACTTTCCCAGGTAACAAGGAGGTTTCTAACCAGAATGTTGTCTTAGTCCTGCTTGCATTTTATCTGGATGGAAACAGCAAGATCCTGAGCTTTCCAGGAAGAGCAAAACAATAGCCTTTCACTGAGCATGCTGGGATCTTTCTTTGTTTAGGAGTCTTTATGACCAAGCCCTGGGGTCTCCCCGGGGCTGGGGCATAGAGAGGACTGAATGAGGAGGGAGATGTGGAAGAGGCTCTCCCAGCTCATTCAGGATCCCGCACGAGCTTTGAATTCTAAACCTGCCCCTTGGCATAAGTCAACCAGCTCTTATGATAGACTCGAAGGAAGAGTTGTGCATCTTTACCACTTTCTGAACTTAGACTAAACGACATATTAGGCATTTATATATGGGATGGGGAAAAGTGTTAAACACCAGGAAAGGGAAGTGAGGAAGTGTTTTCCCACTGATTTCCTGGGGCCTCGGAGGATCATTCATTCGTGCCGGTTGCTTGTGCATCAGAGTCACCAGCCTGGTCCATCTCCTCCTCCTCCCTCCATCTGTGACTAGGGTACATTGCTCGCTCTGCCTGCCCCTCTAGAGCAACATCATCACCATCACTTGAAGGACTGATTTCACAGCCTTCAAAGCTCAGTGCCTCCAGCCAACTGAAAAAGTCTTAAGAAATAGGTTTCAAAATAAGGAGCGGTTATAACAAAGAACAAGAACACTTTAGATATAAATTAGAAAGGATGTTAGTATGCCAAGGAAGAGGTGGAATGATTACACTTCGTCGAGGCCTGAAAGACTGAGCAGAAGTAGGTCTGCTTGTTCCAGCGACTGCCGGAATTAGTCTTGTCATGGACAGTCTGGTAGGGGTAGCTCTGCTCTCTTGTGTTTATATAATTTGTGGGGAAAACTAAAGTGGTTTTGATCAACTGCCAGTGAACAGAATTTGAGAATACAAAAGTGTTCAGGAAACACTTCTTAAATTGAAGAAAATGGAATTAACTGCTGCCATACATAAACATAGAGAATCTGGCACTTTCCATGAACATAGTATCAGTGTTCAAAGATCAGCTGCAAGACCTTCATTCTAGAACACAGTGCTCTGCTCCCAGCTCTCTGAAGAAGTCTTATATATTTTCTCATGCTTCTGGGCTGTTCCTCCCATTCCTTCCCTTCTAGGAGCCTTGGATTTTATGACCCACTGGAAGACACCCCTAGGCCTCGAGAGGGCTTGTGGGGCTGTGAGATAGCAGCAGAGACCTTCCAGAAAGGGCCTGCAGGTCATCTCTAGGACACATGTAGTTAAATAATCATGGCTGGACCCAAATGCCTAAGGCTGTGGCAAGTGTCACATGCCACCATGTGGCTGTGGGTGCCACGGACATTCAGCATGTCCCAGTGAAGATGGAAGGAAACAAAGGGGGAATAAATAACCTGGAAATCACACTTCCTTTTGTAGTCCTGTCGACTCCAGAAGTTGTGATAATTTCTCAAAGGCTTGGCTGCTCGCACAGCTGTCTACTTGTTCTTGGAAATGGGATTTATTTTCTTGCTCACCAGTTGCCTGGAATTCCTGGCAGAAGGCGAGGAGAGAGTAACACTGGATCTAAAAACATCATTTAGGGGCCCATTATCAGGGCAACACAGGAGCGCTGGGGACATGGCTTCCATTACAGAATGGCAAGGCTAATCTGACGGCCACCAGAATTCAGCATCCCCCAGGAAATGTGGAAATATAGACACTTCAATTTCAGGATTAGACCCCAGGCTCCCTGCATGCTGTGGATAAAGCCCTTCCCTATAAAGTCTTTTAATGTAGGGTGATTTATCAGAAGAAACTGTCCTTTCCAGGTAGGGTCAGGCATCCCTAGTTGATCATTCCAGCCCTTCAGGAAGACTGTTAGTAACCAGAGCTGAAGTGGAGGCCTCAGACTCACCCGGTTCCCTTTGTCCCCTGGTGGTCCATGTAAACCCTGCGAGAAACAAAGACACATGAATGAGAAGGCATAGAATGGCCAAACAGGCATTCCTTCCGGCCCAGAAAGCTCTTCACCACACCTAAGTCAGCAGGGACAGGCTTGGTTATCCCCATTTTACAGAAGAGGGACAGGGAAGCAAACCCCTCAAGCTAGACATAGAGGTAAATGAGTTATGGGCAAAGCCAAGAACACAGGTCTGGTTTTATTGCTGTCCCCCATGACCTGGCTTGGTGGGTGGTGGGTTCTGAGGACATGGTGGTCGGGCACAGAATGCTCTTGGCAGAGGAGTATTCCAGGCTCTCCTGCCAGGTTCTTGCTAGCAAATGACTTCACAGTTTCTTGGACCCTCTTTCAAGGTGCAAAATGCTCTAGGGGAACAAGCACGAGAGAGACTGGCTCAGACAAGCCAACCAGCCAACAGGGGCTCATCCTTCAGGTGGATGGGAAAAAGCAGAGGTCCCAGAGGACACTTGACCTCTAACACACCAGCAGGCAAACGTGCTGCAGATGGAAGGCCAAGTCCATTCCCTAAGGTCCAGCTCCCCTGGGAGACAGTTCCTTGGCTCACAGAGCCTCTCCTCTCTGTGTCAGAGAGATCTGGATTTGTTTCTGCTCCTTCTCGAGAGCAGGGACCATGGCACATTCACCCGGGAGGCCCATTACAGAGGCTCAGGTAGAAGGGCTCAGGATGCATGGCTGCATCCCGTGCCCTGCCAGGGCCCTTGCCAGGGACCATCACAGTTGCCTCTCGGCGGCAGCTTCCTCTGTGATGGAAGTGAGAATTCTCCCTTGGCCTCAGATCTGGGTTCCAGTTGGATGCTCTGTTTTGACCTGGTAGGGAGTGGGTGGGAGAGAGTGGCCTCTGATTGCACAAGACTCACAGGAAGCCCAGCTGCTCCCATTGGTCCTGTCATCCCTGGGTCTCCTTTGCTGCCCTGAAATGAGAGAAAGAAACCATGAATCCTCTGTGATGTGGAACCTGCCTTCTGCCACCCATTTCCCATTCTGGTGCAAAGCCTGGGAGCCTCTCCAGCCTCCTTGGAGAACCCTCTGGAAGCAAGGTCTGGGTGAGAGGTGGGGCACCACTGCGAGGACTCTGTCTTAGAGGGACTTGGAACCCCTCACTGTTCCTCCAGCAAGGCCCTCAGGACAGATTGAGCATTCCTAGGGGGTACTGGTTGGCCTGAGAGAGAAGCAGAGGAGGAGAAAAAGGAGCAGGAAGATGGGGAAAGAGAAAGGGAGGATCAAGGGGGCTTTGATTTCTTCACTGAAGGCTCAGTGTCACCTCTCAGAGCAGCCACCCTATTTCCTCTTGTGGCCGGTAATGTCAGAGAAGCCCATGGCCCTCTGCAGAGTCCGTCCATCCTCTGTGTCCCTGGAGACAGTCAGCAAGGTGGGTGGACGGGGAGAAGACAGGCAGAGAAGTTGACGGGTGCTCCTGGGGACCAGCCTGCCCTCCAGTGAGAGGGTGTGGAGATAAGAGCTGCCAGGGAGGAGCTGGTGCAGAAAGACCCATGACCCTCCTGCACCACAAGCCCTCTCTCACCCACTCCAGGCAGGAAGGGACTGGACCTCAGGTGTCACGTCACATGGCCAAGGCCACTCATCTTGGTGACTGTGGGAACCATGGCTAACACCCTGCCTCTTGACTCCTTTATGTCCTCCTGGGACTTTCTAAATACCACCCGGCAGTCTGTTCAATGTTGTTTCCCCACTTCATTACAAAATTTAGACACATGTAGTCACATCACCTGGGGCCTTGCCAGACTGAGCCATGACAGATGTCAGGTGATGAGAAACCATGCTGGAGGAAGCTTTCCACTTCCTCTCTGTCCACTTGTGGCACTTGACAGGCTCCCCCTCCCCATGCCTGCCTGGCTCCCACAGGCTGCTGGGAGAGTGGCCAGAAGGAAGGGCTAAGGGCTGAGTCTCCTGCGGCTACTGTGGTGACCCCACTGGGTCCCAGGTGCTGAGGCTGAGGAAGCATGGCCTGCAGCCCTCCCTCCCGGCGGCCTGGGCTCCCAGCCCACTGGGCTCTCACCCTCTCGCCCTTTGGTCCAGCTGGGCCTGGAACTCCGATTGGTCCTGGAGTACCCTGAGGAGGTGAAAGAAAGCAGAAGTGAGGGCCCAGGTGCTGGGAAGCGGGGACTCCCACCCGATACCTGGAGGTGAGCAAGGTCCAACGCCCAGTTTTCAGGGTTGGCGAGGCCAGGCTTGTTCAGGGTGGTCATTAGATGGGGCCATTTGTGATCCTTTTGGAGATTGGGGGCCTTGGAGGAAAGAGGGCGGGCCCCTGCCTCAGAATTTGTGGAATAAACCCTTTTATGCCACAGCCAAGCTTGCCAAGGCTGAAAATAGCAGGATGGTTGCTTAGTCTGCTCTCAGAAGCACTTGGGAGGGAAGTGACCCTCTCCCAGGAGCGGGGCCCAGGGTGGGCACCCTTTGCTGTTGCAGCAGGAGAGTCTTCATGCCACAGAGACCAATGCAAACGCACACACAGGCGGGCGCGAGAGGGCCATTCTGCACCCCTCCCCCCACACCTGGCCCTGGCCTTCTGTCCCCACCCTCAAGTCTTCAGAACAGACTGGACTGCAGTGAATTAAAATAGTTAGTATGCCTGGGGAGCTCGGCCTGCAGAGCTGGGTCATGAACTCTCCTAACTCGGGGCAGTGAGGTGCTGGGGGGCTGGAGCCATGGGAGCTGTGTTGCTTGGAGATGGAGCAGGACTTTCTATGGCTCCACCAATATCTTCTTGTTCCCCACTTGCTGCTGGACTGGACCAAGTCTATTTCACAGCCTCCCTTTTCCCTGCCTCGCTATGTCTCGCTTGGGTTTGGGTCTACGGGCCATTTCCGGAGCCCTGAGTGTGGCTGTGGAAGGCAGGGCTCAAGCAGGAGGGAAATGCCGATTTTCTTCACATGAGAAAAAGCAGAGGTTCCCAGTGCCTGATCAGCAACTACGAGGAAGAAGGGAGGCCGTAGGCATCTGCCGTGAAAGAACTGCAGACTGTAACCGAGTCCGGATCAGAATAGTAGCTCAGAACCGGGCTCAGAACCACCCCGGGCTCCAGCCCTGCCTCCAAGGCCTACAGACTTCTTGTTGGAGCAGTCCCTCAGCCTGCCTGAATGTCAGGGTTCCCCTCTGTAAACTGAGGAGGGTGACGTTGGTGTCTGCTTCCAGGCCAGCGCCAGGTCTAACTGCATGAATGTTGGGCCTGGCACTAGGAAGTGCCGATTCTGAACTGCTAATTTCTTGATTCTTTTCCCTGAAAACATTCTCCTTTAAGATTGTGATAAAAAAATAAAGTCTCAGATCAAAGAGGACAGAGTATATGTGTTTGCACTGCTCAAGATAAAAGGGATGAGCAGCTGAGGGGGTAGTCATGATTTCTCTGCTAACAATGTCAGGTGACCCTCAGCCCTGACCAAGCACCTGGGACAGGTATGCTTGGGAGGACAATGGAAGGGAGGGGGCTGTGGTGGAGGAGCACGGCCACAAGAATGCCTGGAACACAGGCCCAGGCTTGGTGAATCTGTGGCGTCAAATCCAGCAATGCAGGGGGGAGGGGCTCTGAAAACGTGACACCCTGGGCCAGCTGTGTCCAGGCTGGTCTCAAACTCGGGCTCAAGTGGTCCTCCTGCCCCAGTCTCCTAAGTGCTGGCATGCACCGCCACCTGGCTCACCCGCTCTTCTTTAAGAGGGCACAGGCTAGGCTTTCACTAAGCCCATGCTCTTTTGGAGTCTCCTGTGGCCCTCCTCCCTCTAAAGGCTCTGGACTCTTTGAGAAGGGCAGCATCACTCTGTCCTCCCCTCCACAGATGGATCCCTGCGAGTTCTCTCTCCCCAGCGCCACTCCACTAGTTCATCAGAAGCTCATCTTCCAGGCAGGACATGGGCTCATGTGGTCTTGAAAGTGCCCTGCTAGGCAGAGCTGGGCCCCACTGGCTGGAGGGGCCGGGCACACACGCAGCTCTGGTGTGGCTCCTGCAGGAGAGCTCGCCTCCTGGCCCTTGCTTGGTAGCCAGTTCTTCCAACACCATGAGAGGTAACACGCATCAGCCAGGAGCACCAAAGCTCTGAAACTCAGGGAGGGGAGCAGAAGGTGGAGGGAAGGGACACTCAGTTGTTTGGCATGAGCAGAAGGACTGGTGCTTTCTGGTCAGGAGTGAGAAATGCCTGTTTTCTGGAATCAGGAGGAATGGAGAGAGAGGGGATCCAAGGGTTCCCCACCGGCTCTGTCATAATCCCCCCTGTTAAGTTGCAGAGTGACTGGTGCCATGGGCAAAGGTGTGGTTAAGCTGTGCATGTGGGTCGCTGAGCTGGGAGTGGCCTCTGCTCCCACATGCTTGCCTGTCCTCACCTCCACATACCCGCTGGTGGCTGCACAGGACTGGGAAGAGGAGATGGACAGAGCCCATGGCATGAAGACTACACGGAGTGACAGGCACATATAGACACTGTCATGTTAGCTGGAGATGGCTCATAGCCCAAATTCCCAGGGTGAACTCAGGCTTCCTTTGGGGTCAGTGTTGGTGCTGCTGGAACAGCCTCCCATGCCTGATGCCTGGCAGGTCCCTGGGTGCATACTATGGACAAGGGAGTTCAGACCAAAGCCAGCCCTCTTTGGTCAAGAGGCCTGAAAAAGCACTTCTGAACCAAACATGGAAGGGACCTTTCCACTGTTCATGGTGGGACAAGGTATGACTCACGGCGGAAACAAGGCCACAGTGGGACAGACAAGAGGGCTCAGGCTGGGCGTG
The DNA here is from genome assembly GCA_004027875.1 of Aplodontia rufa. NCBI lineage: Eukaryota > Metazoa > Chordata > Mammalia > Rodentia > Aplodontiidae > Aplodontia > Aplodontia rufa. The sequence continues at coordinate 148,906 of PVKS010000619.1, read as the reverse complement.
GGGTGGGGCAGGGAGAGGGGTAACGGAGAAGTGGCACTCACCGGTGGCCCAGGCCTGCCGTCCAAACCTGAAGCTCCCTGGACGAAGGGCACAGTGTGACCAAAAGAAGGGGGAGGGAAAATGGGGGGAGAGAAAGGGGACAACAGGGAGGGGAGAGGTGAGTAAAGCAGTGACTCTGGACAGACACAAGTGCTGGCAATCAAACACAATGGGAGAAACAAGCTTGGGAGGACAGGGGTGGGTTTACATGGAGACCAACAAGAACATGGAGACACAGGCTGTGGCCAGCTGCTGAGCAGGCTGGACAGAGACCGAGGCAGATGGCTGCTCGGGTCCCTGCACCCCTGCTCCCTCTCAGAAGGCCCTCTCTCAAGGGCTTGCATCCTTCCCAGGGGGAACATGATTACACAGACAGGGGCCCTGAGGAGGGGATCTTTCCAGCCTCTTTTGCAAACCTGTTGAGACCAGACCATGCTGCTCCTGACCCCCAGGGGCTCTGAGTTCCAGCACATAGTTTTGAAACCCAGGTGGTAGCTGGCCTACTTGAGCCTGGTGGGAGGAGTTGGCCCGGGAATGATACTGACCATGCCTGATGCAAAACCTGACCCAAACCCAACCCATCCTTCTGCTCCCAGACAAGAATCCTTCTATAGAAAAAGGCTCTGGAGGCAGCTGATGGATCACAGGTCTAAGGCCACGTTTCCCTGGTGGCAAGTGGGTGGGCTGATGGCATGGCATTCGGAGCCCATACTTTGCTCTGCAGCCTCCTCCCTCCTTGCTGACCAGGGATCCACGTGTAGGATTGGAGTCCTTGCTCTAATGCGAGGCTATGAAGTTGTCCCTGTGATCCACCTGGGAAAACTGGGGGCAATTTTCTCATGATCCCAATGTGACAAGTCAGGGAGGAAGGAGGCAGTGGCAGGTTGGTGGTGGTGCACTCTAGCCAGTAAGGGCTGAGTTCTTGAAAATTGCTTCCAGAAGAGCCTCAGAGGTGGGCCTCAGCCTCAGGATTTTTTTGGGGGGAGGGTACTGGGGATTGAACCAGAGGAACTTAACACTGAGCCACATCCACAGCCCATCGGCCCGTTTTTTACTTTTTATTTTGAGACAGGGTCTCACTAAGTTGCTTAAGATCCTGCTAAATTGCTGAGGCTGGCTTTGAACTTGCGATCCTCTTTCCTCAGCCTCCTGAGCTGCTGGGATTACAGGTGTGCACCACTGCACCCAGCTAGTCTAAGGATTTTAAAGGTGGGGAGGGAAGAGAGAGAAGGGTGGGCTGGAGGCTGCTTTCTCCCTGGGGAAGGATTCTCCTAGTTGAGTAGAAGGATTCCACAGGGACTTGGTTCTCAATGTCAGAACACATTGTTCTGAGACTGATGTTGACTCTCAGTCCAGAGCTGAGGTCCTCAACTCCTGCTGCATATTAGCGTGTCCTGGGGTGAAGTCACACGGTGCAGATGCCCAGGCTCCAACCCAGCCCAACACAATCAGTCTCTAAGAGTGGGGCCCAGGTCATGGTGTGATGACTCCAGGGCACCGATAGCACTGAGTACCACTTCTGGAGTGCAGATGGAGAGAGTCAACAGGATGTGCATGGAGAAACTGGCCGCTACCGTGGCTGCAGCCAGAAAACGACTGGGGCTAATAGCCAGCTATGTTGTCTAAGCAATTGTCTTAAGCCTGGAGCAGAGGGCACACACATTCAGGACTTTCATGCCTTACGTGGGCCACTGACATATTTCGTATTACAAATAAATTTGATTTAATGTTAGAAAGTGAGGAGATTTCATATAAAATTCCAGATGTCCAGATTCCTTTGAAAAATAGGGAGATCCTGAAATGCTCGTTCCCCCAAGGCAACCGTCAGCTGAGCTGAGAAGGGCTACGTGCATCTAGAGTACCATAGGTGCCCCCACTCCCTACTGATCCCCAAAGTCCGTGTGCCTTGCCATCTAGGAATTTGCTTGTTCTACAGTTTTCCTGAGCTGGGGAAGGTCTTTCTCTGACCCATGGCTCTACTGAAAGTTGAAGAATTAAAGAGACTGGGGACTTTGTCTCTCACCTGGCACTTTCTTTGTTTTCTTGTTTGGTCACTCCATTTGGATGCCAATCTCTGACTGTCAGGGCCCTGAGGTTGGATGAGGGGAGATTCATGGTGGAGGGGAAGGAAGGTGCTTCTATAAAAGGAGCAGTTCATCAGCCTGGACCCAGCTTGCAACATGGGAAAGCACCTGCTGAAGTCATCAGTTTTCTGTGGTTTGTCAAGCGAATCAGCTTCTTAAATAACTCTCTGTTTGTTGCATTAATGAGGTGTAATTACGCCCTCTGCTTTGGCTGTTGGTTGCTGTGATTATGTGAACCAGAGCCTTGGGCTCTGCGGAGCTGGGGTAAATGACTGCCTATTACTCTCTTGCTCTTTACTGCTAGCTGGGATAGAGTAAGGCTGAGTGGTTGAAAGGAGTCCCTGCACAAGGCTGTGACCTCAGTGAAGAAGCCGCCTTTGGCCCAGCCTGGCCACCAACTTCATGTGTGACCTCAAGTGACCTTCAGTAAAACGATGAGATGTTTTGCTAAAGTCCCTTCCAGCTCTTGAAAGTCATATCGAGAGTGCCAATCTCAGTGTACTGTGCTGTGATCATCTGGACACACTGTGGGGTAAAAGGCTATCAAGCCCTGGATTTGGCAGAAAAGGGACTCACTCTGCCCAGACCCTACTTCTAGATAAGAAGGTGCCTTCTGAGCGGCTCTCACCAGGAATGGGGTCTTGGAGCCCCGGCAGGCTGAGATGAAAAAACTCTCTGGGTACCTGGGGAGCAAGTGGCCTTAACCTGCTGGGACCAAAGAATCTGACTTTTCACATGCTTTGTTGCTGTGGCTAGTGCTTAAGAGGAGAAAGCAGGGGTTCTCTTAGGGTTCTTCTGGGAAAACAGGTGAGATGGGGAATATTCCACTGTTGCACTCTTCTCATACCCTCCAAGCTTGGCCCCCCAAAAACAGACTTCAGTTGCCCTGGATCGGGTACAAGCAGGACCCCGGGCTGCTCTCAGGCCACTCTGCCCCTTCCTTCTGGACCTTCCGTTGGGCGGGGCCCCGTCTTATTTAGCTTTGCATTTTCCCAGCATCAAGACCTGGCCTCTCCTGGAGGAGGCCCTTGGAAAGAAAATTAGAGCCCACGATTTTGCCCAGGTGGGAAAGGAGGGCCACTTGGAGCTCTGGAATGGATGGTCAGAACTTGGGAATCTGGAGTTTTCCAGTGGCCTTCTTCCAGGGCCCTTTCCACCCACTCCTGGCCCCATCAGGGCCACCCCCGCTGGGCTCCTCGCAGCAGTCTTGCTGGGTCTGAGATACTTACAGGTAGCCCCAGAGGCCCTCGGTCTCCTTTTTCTCCCTGGACACCCTTCTCTCCTTTTGCTCCATCCAGGCCCGCTTCTCCCTGAAGGAGAGGGAGACAGGAGGTGGTCACAGAAGGGCATGTCCTGGACTACCCATTCCTGCATACTGGGATCTAGGGACTGGGGTGGGATCTGTAGAGGAAGGAGGAGATGGAGGTGGCTGGAACACAGGTGGCAGGCTGGGGACTCCTAGAGTCCCTGATTTACTATGCTCTCTGTGCCTTTGGGGAACATCGAGTTCCCCAAAGGGAAAAGTAGTGGATGGAGGGCATTTCCAATTCAGGCTTTGACACAGGTGACCATTATTAGACCCTGCAGGATTTGCTGGAAGATGCCTGGAATGTTACCATCAGAGCATCAAGGCACATAAACTAGTTGGGAGAAGAAACTTTCCCAAAGTCCCCTGAAGGATGCCCTGGCAGGGAGCAAGGGCCATTGTCATGCCACCAGCCTCTGGCCCCTCCTTATTAATCTGAAATGCTTTGGAGGAAATTGGGAGAGACTGAATAAATTGAGCCAGTGGGCTTGGCCCTGGGGAGGAGTTCCACATGAAGCTGCCATCTGTCTTCCTCCTGCACTGGTATGGGGCAGGCGAAATGGGAAGGGGGTCTCACCACTTGCCAAGACTCTCTAGCCTGTCACTTTGTATGGATGAATGGAAAATCCTGCATCTGAAGCATGCCAGATGTCAATCAATGTTGATGGCACCCCGCAGGCTGGAGCATCGCATGATGCCATTTAGGGAGAAGGGCTGGCTGGGCCCCTCAAGCACTGTCCCTCTTTTCTGCTACCATTGATGCAACCCCTCCCTAACCCCTGACCCAGCAGTTGTCACATAACCTCTTCTCACCTTTGGTCCAGGAACACCTTGGAGCCCCTGCATTTGGAATCAAAACAAGGTGCATTAGGACTGCATCTTTAGAGAACTTCCTGTCCACAGGAGAGCAAGGGTTTTGGGTACAGTGTGATCTGGGGTCGTTGCCCACCACAGGTAGAAAGGAATAAGAGAGGTTGTGCTTGGGGCTTCGTAGGGTGGAGTCTAAGCCAGCCTATCCCAGCTAGGGGCCAACAGAAGACTCTCTCTGTGGTCCCCATGGGAATACTGAGGAAACACAACAAAAACTGAATTAATTAGTGTAAAAAAAGTGCTTAGTATAGTATTTGGCTCATAATGAGTTTCAATAAATGTTGACTAATATCATTATTGCTACCACCACTTCTACAATGACAACAGATGACACACAGTGCCATGGGGACTGTGAACCACATAGAGTTACAGACTGGCCTCTGTTGGGTTGGGTGCTTGGGGACCCTTTAGGTGCCATGGGAAGGGGTCCCACGGTTGCATTTCTTTAACTGCAGGAAGTCCCATCGGTGGAGTTGGTTTTAATGGGTCACTTTTAATTTTAATCCAATTTTCTTGTCAGCTGGGTAACAAGAAGGAAAAGGGAGAACAGATGTTGGCTGGCAAAGGATTAGGTGGGCAGAGCTTAGTGACAAAGTAAGGCCAGGGTTACCATGCTGATAAACCCTTTCCAGGGTACCAGGCAATACCTGGTGTCACTGGGATGGTGTGTTCAGCCTGGGAGGGAAGAGGAGCAGGGACCCGACCACAATGGGCTCAAGTGCTGCCAACAAGCTCTCCAAACTCACCGGAGGTCCAGGAGGCCCCTCTGGCCCTGGTGGCCCAGGAACCTGGAAGCCAAAAGAGAGCCTAGTTACACACCATGTAGTCCTCTCTCCTGACATGGCCCAGGGCCTGCTGAGGACTGCAAGGCCAAAGCACAGGGCTGCTCACTGAAGGTCAGCCCAGCACACAGTCTCCTGAAAGAAGGCTTAGGACAGGTCAGAAACTCATAGAAAGCCACTGGCCTGCACAATGTTGAAAAAAATATTTTAGGACATGTCCCTAAAATATCTATTCTTCCACATTTTCCTGAAAACCTAGAAAATCTAGCAGAGCTATATTCACACCCTATTCACACAGGGCAACAATGCATGAACAGCTCTCCTGAGAGGAGCAAGAACTTTTCCCCTCTATGTGAGGCAGGAGCTCCTCGATTCACCCCAGTCTCCACCTCCCCCTATGGTCTCACATTTGGGGCAGGCCTGGTCACCCCAGGCATCTGAGTTTGAGACCCTTGGCTTAGAGGAGCAGAGATTCTTATCTGGAACGGAGGGAGGCTGAGATGTTTCTGAGGGATATTCTTTAGGTCCCCCTGGGTTTGTAACAGACAGGCTCGGGGCTGTGGACCCCATTTCCCTCAAGGGAAGGTGCAGCAGAAGAGATTCAGGCTGGGCGGTGACGATGGAGGAGCCCAGGCTGCCTTCTTCTCTAGAGAGATGGTGCTGACCGCAATCTGTCTCTGCTGAAGATGGACATCCACTGTCCAGGGTCAGCCACTGCATGGCCTTTCAGAGCTGGGCACTGTACCCGCAAGCATCAAGGGTTTCCTTGGATGCCTCACCTCCGCAGGGGTAGAATTATCCAGAGTGTGGCCAGGTTGACCACCCCTCTGCCATGCTATGCTGCACTGGGTAGACAGGCAGACCGCTAATGTCCCTCGGGTCCATTGGACCTGTGACCTGTTCATTCAGCTTTCATAGTCTCCTTGTAGGGAACACCATCTATGGAAACTACCTTTTTTTTTTTTAAGAGAGAGGGACAGAGAGAGAGAGAGAGAGAGAGAATCAGCTTTATTTGGTTCTTCATGTGGCTTTCAGTGCTCTGAGACTTCATTGTGTACATGGTGCTGGGCTTTGAACTCACGTACTTGCTGCTAAGCCACCCCTCTGCCTTTTTTTTTTTTTAAGAGAGCGAGGTACAGTGAGAGAGAGAGAGAGAGAGAAAGAGAGAATCAATTTTATTTAGTTTTTCATGTGGTTTTTGTTGCTCTGACACTTCCTTGTGTATGTGGTGCTGGGGTTCAAACGCATGTCCTTGCTCGTGCCAGGCAAGTGCTGTAACCACTGAGCCACCGCTCTAGCCTGGACACTACACTACCTTCTTCATAAAAGTTCACTTCTTTTTTTAATATAAATTCTAACTGGATCTGCTTATGGAAGTGTTATTCAAATCTGCACATGGGTTAAAATTCACAGAATTTGACATTCTTCCTCCAAAGCCAATTTTATCTGTATAATCATTTTTAAAATAAGATTAAAAGTAATACACACTCATTAAAATATGTTATAAATGAAAGAGAACTGAAAGAAAGAAAAAGAATAAACCTTTGGTTTACCCGCCTGAGAAGCACTGCTAATCTTTTACCCCCTTCTGCTTTCTGATGTGTACGATATGGTATTATTATGGTGCTATATAAATGTATAAATATATTTGGGTTTTCTGCTCCTTCTCACTTAACATGAAACTCATTTTTGCTGAGTGGAATGAAAATGAGCTATCACACGGCCGGGGCTTGTAGCCGCACTGGCACGAGGAAAGCTCTCAAACATGGCGACTATGATTACTCTTAGTATTATTAGTTTTCAATTTTTATTTTAAATACTTCTGGGAAAAATGCTTTTGTGGATACTGCTTTTCCTGAATTTAGGATCATTTCTTTAGGGTCCATTTCTAAATAAGTTACATACATAGGATATAATCAGGTCTGCTTCACTAAATTGGTGATATTAAAGGGTGACAGGATGAGGGAACCTCATTGGGGACCCAGGAGGCTTGGTGGCCTGGCCCTTAGCTCTGGGGACATTTCTGGATTGCCCAGGTCTTCCTTCCACAGGTTGTCTTCCTCATGGATCTATGACCTCTCTCGCTTTACCCTGAGTCTACGAAAATGCCCAGTTCTCGTCCATCGCCTGCCTGCTGGCCTCTGCCCTGACTTCCTCTTGCTGAGCTGTTCTCTCCTCTTTCCTTCACTACCACAGCCTCTCTCTGGAAAACTCTCCCGAAGCTTAGTGGCAAACTCCTACAAAGTCATTAGGACCCAACCCGAGATGCTCGCTGGTTCTGAGTGGCCTTGTTCTCTACTGCGTATTACTGGGGACTGTGGGTCACTGGAGGGACAGTTCTGTTTATTTTCCTATCTGTAGACTCTATGGGTAGGACAGAAACACAGCAGGTGCTCTGCAAACACTGCGGAGACCCTGGCTACAGGGAGATTAGAGAGGCTCTGAGGCTCAGTGCCCAGCCGGGGCGGGGGGCTGCTCAGGAAGCCCAGCAAGTGTTCAGCTTCCTGTCCTTCAGGCAATGGCAAGTATCACTCTAGGGCACAGACACCCTGTGCATCCTGGAGAGAATGTCCTTTCCGATGAGGGCTCTGTCAAATCATTGCCTGTGTCACCAAAGGAAGAGCAGATGTGACCTACCTCCGCACCTGGGTCACCCTTCTGCCCGGCTTCTCCTTTCTCTCCCTGTGGGCACAAGACATTAGGACATGAGTGCCAGCCCCATGTACGTGCATGGGCACACCCCCACACCTGTGACAAACTTGACTGGGACCAGGTGTCAGTGCAGGACACCTTGGAGGCTATGGGTAGGAGACAGCTGGCAGGCAGATGTTGTGACCAATGTCTGCAAGAATATGAGGCTGTAGAAGTGGGAGAGGGGCTGCTGTTCTGTATGGCTCCTGCAGTAGGCAGACCCTGGGGTGGACCTGTGTTTCTCAGTTATGGGATAGGACACATGACAAAGGTGATGGCTGTCACTCCTGTGAACATGTTACAAATCACCATACACATGCTAAGATTATGTTGCAAATCACACACACACACACACACACACACACACACACACACACGGCTCCTTCCTGCTGCACTAGACACTGCAGAGACCCTCTCACTGACCTTGGCCTTGAAGAAGTAAGCTGCTGTGATGTGAGCTGCCTGCTATGGGGAGGGTCATGTGGCAGGGAGCTGTGCTCTAGGAACCCAGGGATTTGGCCGTACTATGGCAAGGAACTGAATTCTGCCACCAGCCAGTGAACTGGGAAGAGGATCCAGATGAGAGCACAGCTGGCTGGCACCTTGATTGCAGCCTTATGAGATCCAGGAAAGGGACCCAATCATGACATGCCTGGACTTCTGACTCACAGAAACTGTGAGAATAAATGGGTATAGTTTTAAGCTGCTAAATTTGTGCTGATTTGCTTTGCAGCAGTAGGAAACAAATATGGCCCCAGAGCCCAGAGCTGCCCGGGGGAGGCTGTTGAGATCCTGCTATGCATGGGAGTATCTCTTCCCCTTGGGAGGGGATGGGTGTGTCGGGGCCATCAGCCTCTAAGACTCTTTCCACTTGTAAGAAGGAAATCCCAGGTGCAGGGTGCTAGACTTTTGGACTAGGTTGAGGCAGAAGACAGAGGTCACAGTGCTGTTTGCACTCAGATCCAGTAGCTCATCAAGAGGACCTCCTAGGCTAGGCCGGCAAGCTCGGGGTTAAGGCAGCCTTGTCACAGTGCCAGGCACCTTAGGCCCTCAACCGCAGCTATCTGCTGACACCCTTGATACCCCGCCCTCTCGCCTTACTGTAAATCCCGGGAGCCCGATTGGGCCAGGCAATCCTGTCGCTCCGGGCCTCCCTTGGCCACCTGGTTCTCCTTTCTCCCCAGTTGGGCCGTCTAGACCCTACAGATTGACAAAGGTCTTTGTTAGTGAAGCTCAAGGTCGTGATGCTCTCGGCATCTGTGACCATTTACAGCATGCATTCATGGCTTCCTTCCTCCAAGGTGGGTGCCTGGGATGGAGCCCACTTCGCAGATGGCAAAACCTGAGGCCCTGAGAAGGCCTCTGAATCCAGCCTGGCTGGACAGGGCAAGGACTCCTGTGCAAGCAACTTCTTGTGGGTACAGGGCTTTTGCATGTGTTCCAAAGAGGTAGTTGTATACCCAGGACTATGGCTTTTCCAGAATCCCATGAGATGTCCGGGGAAGGCATTATTATCTCCATTTATAGAGATGAGGAAACAGACTCTGCAAGGCTTGGTGACTTTCCCAAAGACTCAGGTGTGTCTGAGTCAGGAGCTGGCCTTCATAAAGTGAGTGGCTTGAGGGAATCTGAGTGAATCCCCTGCCCCTCATTCCTGCCTCCCGGTTTCGAGCTCAGGCAGCAGCTGGCACTGTGCAGAGCCAAGAGCAGGCATGCAGGTGGCAGGTGCAGGGAAGCAGGTGGCCCTGCCACTCACCGGTGAGCCTGCTGGTCCCGTCTCCCCTTTCTCCCCTTTCTCTCCTGGGCTCCCTGGGTGTCCATGTTCTCCCTTTGTTCCTGGAGGCCCATCCTTTCCTGGGGGTCCTTGGGGGCCAGGGGGGCCCAAGTCTCCCGGTTTGCCTCGAGGTCCCTTTAGAAAATATCAACAGTGCTTCTTAGGGACAGCAATGGAGAAACGAGGAGAGAGACCAGAGAAGAACAAGAGGTCCAAAGGACTTGACATTTTGGTGCTTGATTGGAGCAGCAAAGGGAGCCCACCCTAGGCTGGCTCTGGTGCTCCTCCTGGGGCTGCAGCATGAGCCCCTCATGACCCCCTCTGCCCCTTCTCCCTTCCCTGAGGGTGCGCAGCTGGGCCTGTCCCAGAGCTTTGTGTCCCCTCACCCCTGCTCGAGGACCATTTTCAGAGGCTCGTCTGGCACTGGTTCTGCTTACCTTTTCCCCATCGTGTCCTGGAGGGCCTGGCAATCCAATCTCCCCCTGCGGCCAGAACAATTAAAGGTTACTGTCAGAGCAGGGACATTAACAACTGTCTCTGAGACTGCGCTTCTCAGGTACCGGGCATCTTTCTCTGTACATTCCCATGGAGCGCGAGCATTTTAATTCTCGCCCCAGTCCTGGGAGACCTGTGCTTTCATTGTGTCTGTTTTACAGAACAAGACGTCAAAGCACATGGGATGCGCCCAAGGCTCACAGCAACAAAGGGAATCAGGACCCCGGTCAGGGCATCCTGGATCCATGGTCCAGGTTTTCACCACAATCTTGCACAGTTTTCTCTGAGGATCCTGAGCACCCAGGGCTCCCTGAACTGCTCCCTGGATCTTCACCCACCCTCTCCTAATTTAGGTCAGGGAGAAGGAGGTGAGGAAAGGTGATAAAATGATGTAGGTGTCGCTGAAAGGAAGGCAGTGAATTCCGCCTGACGGGCTTTGAGTTGGACTTGAAAGATGAGAAGTCTCTGAAAGGTAGGGAAGAGGGAAGGAATTGTTGAGCAGAGGACAGAGGGGCAATCCTTTAGGACAAAGCACCTAGTGGGTAGGCGGAAGACAGAAGGATGAAGGAAAGTAAAAGCAGAGGAGTGAGGGACCAGTGGGGAGGGGCTCAAAGGCCACCTTCCCTGAGAGGTGGCTCGGGGTCCCAGCAGTGGGTGTGCTGGAGCGGGGGCGGGGTGCGTCTCCAGGCTCCGTCATTTCAGAAGAGTGTCTGCATTCTAGGAGTCCCAAGACAGACAGCAAGGGAGGAATGATGGAGCCCAGGGCTGAGTGTGGCTGTGACGGGTGGCAGGGCCACAGTGCCCTGGAGCCTACGGAGGAATTATAGGAGGGAGTATCCTGGGAAGATGAGGGGACACAGGAGGAGGGGTGACCCAAAATCACATGCTCAGGTACACAGTGTCCTTGAGGGCCTTTACCCCGCTTGTTAAGGCAAGTTTTACCTTCTGGCCTGGGGTCCCTGGAGCTCCAGGTGGGCCTATTTGTCCAGGCAGACCAGGCGGCCCCTAGGAGAGAAAGGAAGGGCATATAGAAGAACTTTCCAACCAGGATGGGTGGCCCACACCAGAGAGCTCTATGCAGAGGCTGGTTTATAGGGATTAGTTGTTTTCAAACATTTCTTTGCTAGTAGAAACACTTTTGTTTTTCAAGGGAAGCACAAGGAGTCCCCAAATGCAAACAGATAAGCACCCAGTGTTTTTTGGAGTGAAGTGGGGTGGACTGAGGGCCATGACCCAGCCTCTCCCTCGAGGCCCTTCCTGCTGGGACTTCAGGAGGAGACCTCTGACCTTCCCATAGTCATCAGGAAGCAACCCAAAGGTCCATCACCAGGTGAATTCATGCTATGTCCCGACAATGGAACACTGCCCAGTGGCGAGGCAGAACCAAGCTCCCACCCACACACTGACAGGGTTGCAGCCCAAGCACGTGCTGACAAAAGCCACCAGACAGAGACGACTGCACACTGTGATTCTATCATATGAGACTCTGCAAAAGGCAGAAAGGCCATCAGCGGAGGCCTGGGGCTGGGGTCGGTGTGGGACGGCCTCCCCAAATCTCATGGTGGAACTTTCTGCAGTGATGGGGTGGTGGTGCACATACCAGACTTACATGTGTGAAAACTCCTCAAACTGTGCTTAAAATTGGTACATTTTATTTTAAATTATACGTAAATCGATTTTAAAAGAAAAACATTGCTTCCAGGGAGGTTTCATTTCTAGGTTGTTGCTGTTGTTATTTTGTTTGGAACTGCGGATTGAACCTGGAGACGCTTTACCATTGAGTTATATCCTCAGTCCTTTTTATTTTTTGGGACAGGGTCTCACTATGTTGTTTAAGGCCTCTAAGTTGCTGAGGCTGGCCTCAAACTTGTGATCCTCCTGCCTCAGCTTCCTGAGCTGCTGGGATCACAGATGTCCTTAGCTCAAATAATTTATTTTAATGTTTCCAAACGAAGCTTATTGACTCCAGAATCGCATAGTTTATACCAACGTCTGAGACTGGGTTGTCATATAGGTAGTGCTTGATTCTGAGTTTGTGTCATCCCTAAGCGTGCTCTGTGTGCATAGAAATGAAAAAATATTAGGTGAACTGAAATTCCTGTAGTCTGATGACTTTACAGTCCTACCGACCCTTTCCACATTGGAAGCTAAGCTTAGTGGTGGTTGTTTTAACTGTAAATATTTCCTGAGAGCCTGTCACCAGTAGGCATATGTGCAAAACCCAGCATGGAATTCACTGATTTTCTGAGTGCAGATAATGAGCTTTATTTCTAGAAAATGGGGACATGTGGAGACTTGCTACTGTTCTTTTTCAGAAAAAAGAGAAAAACAAAAGCATCCTCCTGGATACTGCTTTCCTCTGCACAGAGCCCAGTTACACTGTCACCAGGTGCACAGCTGCACCGGCGAAGGGCCATCACCAAGGGCAGCCCTGACCTCCAGTCCCGTCCCTGCCCTAGGCTCAGCACACCTAGGGCCCCTGAGTGCACTTTCTGGAGGCAAGAACTCAAGTCCTTGCTTCCAGGCTGTGCTCCCCATGCCCAGCCAGTGCTCAAGGAAGGCGAGGGAGCGGGAAGACTCACCATCAAGGCCAGTGTTCGGATCTCCTAAAAAATAAAATGCAATTAGTTGAAGTGCGAGCCTAGGGTCACCTGGAAGATGCTTTCTGCCCAATCACGGCCCCTTGAGGGAGCAGGGTGGAGGCAGACCCTCACAGGCGGCCTCCATGGCTCCCAGCCCACACCCTCCCCACCTCTCAAGGTTTGTAACCTGGACGGAGAGTAGTGAGCATCTTACTGCAAGCCCTGTGCCCTCCAGGTTGTCACACAATACAGACAGGCCCTGCGGTGGGCTGCAGCCTCTCTCCCCTTCGCTAACGGAGGGAAGAAGTAGCCTCTGATTTCTTTCCCTTGGTTTTTCTTCCTCGTCCAGAACCCAGATTTCAAGCTTACAACGCACGTCCCTTTAAACTGACACAGAATAGCTGAACACAGACCTACTCAAAAGGTAGGTGAGTTGGGTGATTATTGGTTTAATAATCTTCTACAGCTTGTAACTGCATTCTCTCTCTCTCCACACACACACGCTCCTTGGAAGGAGCGGTTCTCAAACTGGGGAGCGTTATGACTCCCAGGGCAACTTTGGTCATGTCTGGAGACATATTTTTGGGTTCACAGCTGAGGGTAGGGTGCTCCTAGCAGCGAGTGGATGGAACTGCTGCTAAACGTCCTACACAATGCACAGGGCAGCCTCTCCACCCCACCACTGTGATCACCCAGCCCCAAATGTCAATAAGGCCATGGCTGAGACGCCTGCTTTAACAGATGGGGACTGCATGAACTTGAACTAGGGCAAAAGTGACACAAAAGCGAGATGAGTTCCAGAAGACAGAGCGCACCCTGTGAAGGGTGAAATATGTGTCCCAGAGCCCTGGATGGGCAGCACCCTTCAGGATGCTTCCAATAGGTTCTCAGCTACCAGAGCCAGGCCACCTGATGCCAATAATGGAGCCCTTTGCAGAGAGGCTGAGCAGAAGGAGGCCAGGCGAGAGGAAGCAGGGAAGTGACTTTCCTGGAAGCTCTGCCCAAGGGCTCGGCCGTAGGGCAGCAAGGCCGCAGTGTGGAAGGCCAGGGCCGAGGTCCACCGGGACTTGCAGATCTCCAGCCTCTGCGTTGCTGCCCGCTCACCTGGAGAGCTTCGTTGATGTTTCCATTGTAGTCCACCATCTCTCCTTTCCCGGGTTCTCCCTTGGAGCCCTAAGAGACAGATGAGATCTCAACCAGGGCCTGGACCAGGAGGGGCCTGAGGGCCTGCAGCCCACACTGGCTGCACCTGCCTGCACGTGGGGCCATCCAGAGCCACTGGAGCAGACCCGGCGGGGATTTCAGAGGGTGCTCAGGGACTGAGGCACAAATGAAGCAGCCTCCGTGAGCGCAGTCGGGGCTCGACAGGGACTGGAAGAGGCAAGTCACGGTGGCCATGCAGTCCTCCCGCCTGGGGCCGGCACCCTCTTCCCCTTCCTCTCCTTCAAGAGCCCCCAGCAGGTTGCTTCACACTGACTCCACGGGAGAGATGTACATACCTTGGGGCCTGCTGGTCCCTGTTCTCCCGCTGCTCCGGGCTGTCCCTGTTGTATGACAATGAGTGAAATGGGTTGATATAGCTGGGTGCCGGAGATACCTGATGTCCCTGGGTGGGTCATGTAATGGGGGCCATGGAGGGCCATGAGGTTCAGCTTACTCAGGCCAAAAGGACATAGACTTCCCTGCCCTTTAAAGAGCAGGCTCCGCCCCTTCTGGAAGCATCCCCTGCACACCTGCCTCTCTCCTATCTTCCTCCGAACTCCTCTGGGCTCCTCCTGTTTCACAGTTAATGATATTCTTTCTGTACTATGTTAGTTGTTGGTGACTCCCGTTGCCCCTTTGACCACCACTCTCCCTGTCTCCTCAGCTAGCTACCCACTTGGGAGCAGGGACCTGGCCCTTCTTTTCTCTTCTTTCCATTCTGTACAGAGAGCAAGGGCTTTGTCACTTGTCACCTATGGCCTTGGTTCTGTCTCTAAAAAGCCCATGTGGTTCTTTTAAGACCCAGTCTCCTTGTGAAAGACCCAACCTGCAGGATAAAACCTGGAGGCCAGGTGTGAGGAGGACACCGATGCAGGGACACCCATGTCCCCAAGTGGGTGGGGGATGGGGAATAGATGACACAGAGCTGGCAACTGTGAAAAACAAACCAGAGTTCTAGCTCCTCTGGGATAATGCTAATATTGAAGATAAATAAATAAACAAAGCTAGAAAGTGAGGCTAGAGCGGACACAAACTTTTTGGTAAAACACAGCTTTGACTTTGTGGCATTGTGCCAGCTAGGGGAGAGCAGAGTCACTGCCACCTGCAGGGGAGTTCCCCACTCTCCTGCCCCCGTGGCACAGAGTCATGGGCACCTGTGAAGGATGCACAGCCCTGGGTAGCTACGAGAGTGAGAAGTAATTGCCCTGCTTAGACCCATGGCCTGGGAAGCTCAGTGTCCCTCCGCAGCCTAAGGGTGCCACCCCTGGGTTGGCTTTCACATGACTGCTCTCTCAGTGGATGGTCCTCTGAGGCCCAAATCAACCAGGAAGGATGGAGGCCTGAGATCATGGCCACTCAGCCTTGTGCCCCAGGGTCCATCCTAGGGACAGCCAAGGCTGTTTCTCTGAGCTGGGGCTGGCACTCCTGGGCTGACCCTCATCTTGCAGCTGTCAGATATGGGAGCCTCTGTACCTTGTCTCCTTGTCGTCCTGGAGGGCCGGCCTGGCCATTGACACCTGCTTCTCCCTGGGGAAGAGGAGAGATGGCATGAGGGCAGGTAGGGCTGCTGGGACAGCTGTCCCAGGGGGCAAAAGACAGACTTGCTGCTCCTGCTCCTGCGTGGTCTTTGGGCTTCTCTTTCCTGTTGGCCTACAGTAACTTGCACCGTCCACTCGCCTGACTCCAGCCCTTTCACGGCCCAACCTGGGCCTCACTCCCTCTGGAAGCAGTCTCCGTCCACTCCCTTCCTCCTCTAAGTTCTGCGCCATTCCCTGGTGTCCACCTGCCCTGCCAGGTGCTCCTCAGTCCTTGGTTGGCACACACAGGCCCAGCTATGTCACAGTCCCCAACTGAACTGTGGCTTGCAGGGAGGCTGGGACACTTGGCATGGCATTTTTGTGGGGTTCTGCCTGGGTGACAAAGGGGCACAAGAGGGCCCTGGGCATCTGGGGAGGGGGCTGCAGGAGCCCAGGATGGGAGGTGCCAGGTGAGGTGGGAGGAGGCCCACTCCAAACGCTTCACTTATTAGACATTTCTCTTGGGCCTGGAAAGCAGACCTGAGTTTGGGAACAAAACCTTCTGGCTCTCCCTCCCTCTCGTCTCAAGGTGCAGACAGTGGTGGCCTGGTTTCCCCACCCTCCAGCAAGATCCAGGCTATGGCAGCCTCATGCCTGTGGTTCATAGGACAGCCCTAGAGTCTGGGGTGGGGCGCTGACAGGACTGTCCTCTGCAAGGCTGAGGCTCCTGCCCGGAAGATCTGCTCCAGCCAGCTGGGATGCTGTGTGGAGCTTGGGTGGAGACCTGGCAGCCTCTTCCTTTTGCCTGCCTTTGGGGGTACTGGGGTTCCCTACACTCTACACTGCGAATCATGGGTTTGTTTCTCCTGCTAGATTGAGAACAAGTTGAGGGCAGGTTCTCTGCATCCCCAATGCCTATGCAGGGTTCCGCCAAGGCAGGCCCTTGATAAATGTCGGTCCAATGAAAGAACACATTGTCTCATCACGTGGACATAGGATGGGCTAAGAGAGAGACTCCTATGTTTCCCTGTGCTGCAAAATTAATCAAATGACACAGGACACATCAGCTCAGGGAAACAAATCTTACCACTGCAGTTTCCAGCCAGCAAATGGAGAGGGAGGATGGTCTGTTCGCAGCTGCCCCCTCCGCTGCTGCTCTCCCCTCCTCTCCCTTCCCCAAGGGTGTCTGCACCAGATGGGCCCAGTTGACAGTGACCTATTCAGACCCAGGCGAGGTCTCCTGGCTGTGCCATGGCCTGCAGCCCTCAATCCCTGACTCAGTTCCATCAGTGGGAACATCTATCTACCCCAGGGAGACACTGCTCCCAGAAGGTTGGTCACCTGCTTAGAAGCAGGAGCTTGTTCCACATGACTTTTCAGAACCCACTGGGCAAAACCAGACATCTGGAGCTAGAGAAGGTGAGATGTCCAGGTTGTAGGGTCCCTGGGAATGCGCAGATGATAGAGACGGCAACAAACATCTTCTTTGACATTGAACTCAGGAAAGACTCACCTTTGGCCCTGGGGGCCCAGGGAGCCCTGGGGGGCCGGGCTCCCCCCTGCCTCCTCCGATGGAGTTGCCAGCATCGCCTTTCTCTCCCTGGGGGTGGAAGGTAAGGTTACTTCACAGCTCCACGGGCTCTAGGTCATTGCTACCTTGCTTGCTGATTTCTCGCCTCACCGAGGACAGGAGGCCTGAAGCCACCTCTCAGGCTCTGCCGAGTGCAGGAGGGATGCTAAGGGGACAGTGGGCTCTAGCTCTGGGATCCAGGTCACAGGCCCTCAGAACCCGGCCTAGCCTGACCTGGTTGTGCATTGAGAGTGTGGCACTGATCGCTGAAGGGGGACAGGTTTAGAGCTAAAACAACAGACCCATCAGCACCTGGGACCATGTGGCGTTTCTCAAAGTGTGTTCCCTGGAGCACTCCTCAGTGGGCTGGGGCTGTTTGAAATGTGAAAAAACCTCTGGTAGCTAAACAGTGTTGAGAAACAGAGATTGACTTGAAGGTTTGCCGGCTCTTTTGCTGTGGGATGCTCAGAGCCTCTAGCAGGCTGAGGGGCACGGTGACTTCCCAAGGCACCTATCTTATGCAGCTCTCCCCAGACTTATTTGGCCTTGAGTCTTTCTTATTTTTAACTTTAAAAATTAAAAAGAATTTTTTTTTTGGTACCAGTGATTGAACCCAGGGGTTCTTAACCACTGAGCAACATCCCCAGCCCTTTTTATATTTTATTTTGAGACAGAGTCTTGCTAAGTTGCTTAGGGCCTTGCCAAGTTGCTAAAGCTGGCTTTGAACTTGTGATCCTCCTGTCGCAGCCTCCCTAGGCTCGAATCTTTTAAAAATGACTTTAAATGAAATATCCTTTGGAGCTTGTGGACTGTGGGTACAGAGTGTGAATAAAGAAATATCTTCAGGCCACAGCTACTGAGATCCTTGCATTGGTGTCTTTTTTTTGGCCTATCTTGTGGCTCCCTTCTCCCACAGAGGGACAACTCCGATGTGAGGCTCTAGGGAATTTGCAGGGCCAGGAAGGACACCAAGGCCTTACAGAGAGCCCACCATTCAGACTGGAGCACACCACCTTCCATCCCAGGAGACCAGGGAGCAGACCAGGGAGCCCTGAGAGGATGGCAGCCCCCTTGTCACCCTGTGGGAAAGGCTCTCCTCGCTCTTCCCTGGCACTCCTCGGGCTGTCCTCTAAAGGGCTGCACTTCCTCCCAGACCCCACCTGGACTGGTGCCTTCCCTTGGCCACTTCACACTGGGGACAAACTGCATCACTGCTCTCCTGTTCCCACATGACCCTGGCCCTCATCTCTCATATGATGGAGAAATAACACTGACCCCACACCATAACAAAGGCAGACAGCCTTTAGACCCTTCGGGGGTCTCCCGGGGAGAGTGAAACCCACTGCTTGCGGGACCCCATCTCTCCTGTACCTGCTGTGCTCTTTTTCATTGCTTATCCCTTAGAGTCCCCCTCCTTGTCATTCTGCCTACCTCCTCCTGCCTCTAGGAATTCAAAACCCATCTACCCAGGATCTTCCTTTTGAAGCAATATTTTGAGAAGTTTGTGTCCTGTTGTGGGTCAAATTGTCTCCCTCCAATTTCCCATGTTGAAGATCTAATCCTCAGTGCCTCGCAGTGTGACCTTATTTGGAAACAGGGTCATCGCAGATGTAATTGGTTATGATGAGGTCATCCTGGACTAGAGTGGGCCCCTAATCCAATGTGCTAGGGGCCTCATAAACAGGGGAAATTGAAATGCAGACACACACAAAGAGAGAAAGCCCTGGGAGGTGGAGGCAGAGGAGGGGTGAGGCTTCTGCAAGCCAAGGGACGCCAAAGATGGCCCAAACCACCAGCAGCTAGGAGGGAGGCACAGGGCAGATTCTGCCTCTTAGAATTCACTTCTGCTGTTCAGTACCCCAGACATAGCAGGTCCCTCTCCAGCTTCTTCCACACTGAAGAACTGTAGCTTTCCCCACAATGTGAACCAGAGGCCTATAGAGATACGTGAACCCCAGTCTCATTCCCAGAGGAAGCTGGGTCCCGCAGTTCCCGCGGCTGTGGACGGCCCCTCACTGTGCCTGCCACAGAGCTGGACCAGCCCAGGTCTCCTGCTGTTCTGCTTCCCACACGCAGCCTCCTCTCTCTGCCTTAACGGGGCGTCCACATTACTCATCTGGGGCTGTCGTAACAAAGCACTACAGCCTGGGTGGCTTAAAGGGCCCCAGTCTGTTTCACCTGGCCTTGGAGGCGGGCAGTGGTGAGATCGGGGTACAGCGTGCTTCGGTCTGGTCTCACTGCACATCCTCACAGAGAGAGGAAGATCTCTTCCTCTTACAGGGCCACCAATCCTACTGGATTAGGAGACCGCCCTCATGACCTCATTTAACCTTAATTACCTCCTAATAGCCTTGTCCCCTAGTACAATCACCCTGGGTGTCAGGGCTTTGACATATGAATCTGGCGGGGGGCGGGTGGTGGTCACAATTTAGTCCACAGCTGTGTCCAGGGTCAGGTAAGCACCCCAATCATTGCTCTGGTGGCATGAGAAGCTCCATCTCCACAGTGCTAAGGGACAGCCGTGCTTGTATGTAAACACAAACTGGGTGCCCTGGGGCCACAATTCGTTCAGATGGCTCAAAGAACTTTCCAGCTGGAGCCACAAAATATGCCAAGCCAAGCCTCTGGGTGTCACCCCTTTGCCGAGTGGTAAAATGGCCTGAAGCTGCCCAAGAGGACTAATGGGAGGGAGGTGAGTCCTGGCAGGGACCCTGTTGCTCTGCCTTGCTGGGCTGCTCCCGCATGGTCCCCCAGCATAGGTGGAGTCTAAAGGGAAAGGATGTAGGTCCAGCCTAGGAGGTCCACCAGGAGAAGGGATGGGGAGGCAGGCTCCTCTGCAGCTGGGCTTTTGCTGGGGCACCAAGCGTTTCCAAAAGGGCCATGGGACCTCAAGCATGGATTCCTGTAGCTTCGCTGGGCCTCTCTGCAGTTCCCCTCTTCCTGGGACATGTGACCCACACAGTACACTGTAGGCAACACATCAGCCTTGGGGATGAGACGGCGGGGGCTTGCAGCCAGTGAGGACAGGGTGAGGGACACACACTGAAATATGCCGTTTCTTACCCGCTGCGCTCTCCTTCTGGGTAAACCTGAGGGCCCCAGCTTTCCCTGCTGCTCCCTCATGCTGGGATGGGCAGTGATCAGAGACCTGTGTTTCCAGAATACTTAATCTCCTGAGCACCTCCTCTTAAACGAAGGGTACTATGGTCAAAAAAGTTTTGAAAATGCTGCAGAAGATAGTATTCTTTGGGGGCTTTCCAATGCAGATTTAACATTTTAAACGCTGTGAGGAGATCTGCAGCAAAGAAATCAGTGTTCTATTTTTAACCCAGTATTTCTCAAACTTATTTGACCATGGAAAAAATTTTCATGCTACATCTCTTGTTGTCCTACACAGAAAAGAGAGCCCTGCAAGTGCTGGGGACAACAGCGTCTGTCCACTGAACTGGCATGCATACAGACCAGGATCCAGGGAAGAGGAGGGCATTGGCAGTGAGCGCCTGACAAGAGGGCCCTCCTCTGCTCAGCAAGACCCTGGGTTGTCCTCAGGGGACCAAGAGCAAACGAATAGCTGCTCCTCCCACCACTCCATGAGCCATCGACCCACCAATGCCCCATGCAACCCAGAACAGTCCCTCCACATCAGTACCTTGGCTCCTGGAATCCCTGGCTCACCCTGTGTGGAAAAAAGCAGACACAAGGAAAGAAATGAGTGAGAGGGAGAGAAAGACAGGGGTAAAAGAGCCAAGGCACTGTGGGTATGTGGGGTGTCGGGGCGGGGGACATCTGGCCAGTCCAGGCTCTCCTCTGCTCAGGCAGGAGGTCCTAGCTGTGGGAGACCTACTGAGCTGCTGGGCCCCAGATGCGGGGGCAGTATCGGAGGAAGCCTGAGTGAGGCACCCAGAAGGAAAGGAAGGGGTGGACACTTGGTTTGGACACAGGCCCCAGAAGGTAGACCTGTGTAGTGTTCTCCCAAGGTGCGCGCCTCTCCTGCTTGCCAACAGCATGCTGCTCAGTTAGTTAGGGTGGGGGTTCAGGGCAGGGACTGCTGCTCTCCTCTCTGCAGCTTCGGAAGCTTGTAGCTGCTGAATTACAGAGTGTACGGCAAAGCCCCGGCTTCCCTGTGTGCACTGGCAGGCTTGTGAGGGCTGGTGAACCTTCACTACTTAGCGGCAGGACTTAAACATCTGTCTTCGGTTGTGCATCTGGCATGAAGGTTGCTTTTAGGAAAATGTTCCCTAATCCTGTCTGCCCTCTCCTCATTCCAACAGCCACCCCACTGAGCCCCTGCTGCCACCACTCTGTCCTCCCGTGCCAGCTCTCCCAACCTGCCCTTGTGTGGAGTTACAGCACACACTGACCTTCATCCCAGCCACGGAGATCCCAGGAGCCCCCTGGCAGAGAGAAAAAAAGACATGAAGGCTTTCTGCAGTTGGGGCAGCAAGGGGAAAGCTCCAGACTCCTGCTGGGGAGATGTGAAGGAGGACTGCTTACTCCTACTGGCTGCCCAGCATCCTCACCACTGAAGGAGAGTAGGGCACTGTGCTGGGCACCCTGACCATGAGGTGTGGGCAGCCCAGCCTGCCAGGCTTGCACAGAGGCACATGGGCTGATAGACAGGGACCATGGGTTGATAGACAGGGATGTAGGGTGTCCATGAGATGGAAGGGGGCTTCACTGGAACTTGAAAGAGGAGATGGGAGGGGAACAGGGAGTACAAAGGAGAACTCTGGGGGAGGGGAGAATAGCAGATAACACAAAATGAAGGGACTAACTTTACCAGGAATGGTTAACCCATAGTGTGTACATGGTATCACTCTTACGCGTGACTCTCTGGATTGCTGCCCTTATGGGCTAGGGGTTGCTGGGAACGAAACCCACTTTTATATTAACCCAAGGTGACCTACTTTGAGGTGAGCACAAAAGTGCCTCTTAGTAAATCCGAAGGTAAGGTTTTGGAGGGTCCCTGCCCCTCACTTGGGTCTCAGAAACACAGCCAGAGCCGTTATCTCAGAAGTCTCTTTATGATCCAGACATCCCAGGAGGAGGCCTGGCCACATCAGGAGGGCACCAATGAGAAATTGCTCATGGGCCAAAAGTAAGTGTTGCCTTTCTCTTGCCTGGAGGACAGGCAAGTGTGGCTGGGGGAGAGGGAGTCAGGGAGGGGGGGAGCATATATCCGATCTTCCCAGCAGGATGTCAGAGGTAGGAGGCCCAAGGAAGAACTGGGACTGGTGGGGGTTCCCCCGATTTTGAAAGAGAGGGCTGGGTACTAGGGGAGGGCCCTGGGGGCTCCCTTAGATGTTTGAGGTCAGGTACCTTAGCTCCGTGCTTGCCCGGCATTCCTGGCATACCCCGCTCTCCCTGGAGGAAGGAAGAAAAACAATGAGAAAAGGAGCAGCCTCTGGACCTGCAGAAGTCAGTAAGGCCTATTCGCCTGGGAGCTCTGTGCAACAGCTCTGAAGTCTGCCGTGGGCGCATCCACATGGGCCATTGTCCTCGACTGTGTGACGTGAACTTGCAGAAGGACCAAGTTACAGGTCCAGCAGGAAGGAGCCCACAGAGGCCCACCCCCCAGCGGACTCTGAGCAGGAGGTGAAGTGCTCAGGATCTATGGCCAGGCAGGGCCTGGAGCTTGGTGCAGCCCATGTGGCTGCTTAGCAAATATGACCTTCCTTTCAGCTGCTGTCTGGAAGTTTGTGCCTCGTTTTTACTCTAGCAGGCTTCCTAGCATCATACCCGCTGCCTGGGCCAGATAGGGGCTGGCCTCTCTCTTCATCTGAGGGTCTTTTCCCTCCCACATCACGTGGATCTAACTCTTCCAAAGGCCAGTAGGTCTGGGCCTGGGTTCTGCTCATTTGTCTGCACCCCTTCCTACCCCTGCCCGTCCAGAGGCAGCTGCGGAACGGTTGCTTCTCTGGGATATCTGGGTTTGCTCCGCCACCTCAGCACTACCCCTTTTTACCTTCAATCTCTTTATCTCCCCCTGAAAATGCCAGATCTATAGGAGCAGGCAAGACCAGGAAGAGATGCACGGAGGTGGAGCTGGAGATGAGCTGATTGCCACCGACACATGAGTAGTTGAGCGAAGGCCATGTCAGGGGAGGAGGCGGGCAGCTTCTGTGTCCCTGAGCTGAACCCTGCATGACGTCCCAGCATGGAGCTATAGTAGGGACCTAGGATGCTGTCCAGCAACAGGTGACAGCTGCCAGGTTGCTGCAGCTTCCTCCATCTTTGGGGCTCCATTTTTAACTGCAGAAGGGCATCTGGTCCCACTTGCTCCACTACCTTTTTAGCTGCCCACTCTCCCTTTCTGTCATCTTACAGGAAGTCCTGGTCCACTCTTCTGGCCAAGGCCAGTGCGACCTCTTCCTTCCTCCTCCATGATGAGCCCTCCACTCTGGCACCCAGGCTGGGTAATGAGGCTCCCCTCCTTTACAACTCCTGCTGCCCAGTACTGACTGTGGAAAAGGGCCAGGTTCCTAGGCATGGCATTCTGATGCCCACTGCCTTTCTGGCATTCTGGTGTGCATCAGCTCTTACCTCTCCCCCTGAAAACACGACTCCATGCCTTTCTACTTTCCCCTCAACTCAACACCTTGATCAAAAATCACGCATCCGGGGCTGGAGCAGTTTCGGCACTTGCCTGGCAAGCACGAGGACCCCCGTTCAAACTCCAGCACCACGTACACAACTAAGTGTTGGAGCAACTAAGGCCATGTGAAAAACTCAATAAAGTTGATTCTCTTTTTCTGTCTCTCTCACTGTCCCTCTCTCCTTAAAAAAAAAAAAAAAAAAACGAATCCATGAAGCACTTGCTGGCTGCCTGGCCCAGCTGGCTCCTCAGCCACCTTTTTGCATCTGTAATCTGCACACCCGCGTGTGAGGGCTTCATCTTTGTACTCTTCAGGGCCAGTTTCTGAATTCTGCAGAAGCCCAGGAGTTTTTAGCTCCAAATGCCAGATCCCTCCTTCACCCATGCCCCATCAGTGTCCCCTCATCTACAGGTCGGGGTGGCAGAGCTGGAGATGACTGCAGCAGACAAGCAGGCGGCTCGGGTCTGCAGCAGGTGTTAAGTCCCGTCTTGCGGAAGGAGCAGAGCAGGGCACAGCCATCTATTACACATGCACTGTGTCTGGCCCTGGGCTCCCCAGCTTTCTGTCCTCCTGCTGTGGGATCTCCAAACATCCGTTCTCATGAGGAGTGATGTTCTTCCCATCTTGGGTAAGCAAGAGTGGCTCAGAGCTGCCAGGGGTACCAAGTCGTGAAGAGTAGGACTTGAGCAGGTCTGTTGTCTGCCAAAGTCCCGGTGCTCATTCCTCCCGGCTGCCTCAGTGTCAGATGCATTAGATTGTTGAAGCAGGCTGAAAGAAGGACCAAATCCTCTGCTGGGGTTCCTTGGGTCTGTGGCCCGTAGGGGCGGAGGCAGCTCAGCTCACGGAGGTGAGGGCTGCTTAACCCAGCACCCGGAAAAGCTCAGAGCCTGTGCATGTCACTTTGCACTGTGGCCAGCAGAGGGCGGAATGGGATCTTGTCTGAAGTTGGCTAGGATGGTGCTCTCCCAGGCCCCTCTCAGGAGTGACAGCTGAGGAGCTCTGTCACCCCTTCCTTTGGAGGACCAAGGTCCCCTGCTAATATTCCAACTGACACCACCAGGCTGACAGCCTCGAGGCCCCCAGACAGAATCCCTTGATGGGGTGCAGGTGGGAGGTCAGCTTGGGAGTCCCCGACTGTTCAGGGGCCTCTCGTTTCTCTTCCCCTTCCTCTTTTTCTCAGCTTTTCCCCAAGGTTCCTGTTCTCCAGTTCCCACCTCTGTTTGTGGGCATCTGTGTGACTCTTGGCAAAGCCGCTTCCCTTCTCTGGGTTCAGGCCCCTGATTTACAGAGTTAGATTGGACCAGGTGCCTGCTCCTTCCTCTATCCTGGTCCACTCACCCAGCCCTGTCCTTGCTCCTCAGCACCACAAGTGACAGACCAATGCTGGGGTGGCGACTTTTGCTCTGTGGGCAGCTCCAGAAAAAAGCTCTGTAGGGGAGGGTGTCTTAGCTTTGAATAGAGATGCAGCTCTGGGAGCAGTCTTGGGGGGCTCTGCTCTCCCCTCCTCCTGCCCATGGCTATTAGGGCATGCATGGACACTCCTGCAGGGGAGAAGCACCCTAAATCTGGAGGACAGCTGGAAGGGCAGGTGCAGAACAGAACTCTAGGGAGAGAGGGTTTCCAGGTTAATTGGAGTCGTCTTCAGCCCTGTAGTTTTGAGGATGTGAAGACACATCATGCATGCTAGGGCCCCTTGGAGCCTCCTGGGGAGCCAGTCCTTCTTGGCAGGGTGGCTGACCTCTGCCCCTTCCCTCCCCGCTGGGTCAAGTCTGTTAATTCTGCAAATGACTCAGGGTCCCATCTCAGCCCCCACCCCTGCTTTGCTAGGCAGGAAGCAGGGGCTCCTGGCTGACCCACCCCCTGCGGCCTACTCCACTCTCATTAGTGTCATGGCTCAGGGCTCCTGTCTGTGGGTTTGCCCTTGCCTGACCCCTGAGCTTGGAGTGGGGGGCTGGGTCTCTCCTAGACTAGAGACCTTGCTTCCTGATGGTGGGTAAGGTGAGGGGGGCCATAGTCATCCTCCAGGGTCCAGGGTCGCCAAGGCAAGGGTACATTGGCAGGAGCTGGAGGGCTGGTTTTGGCTGAAGGACAGTGACATACTTTGGGATCATGGCGCCATTTCTTGTGCTGTGTCTTTGTGAAATCTACCCAGAGCCCATTCTTTTCTGATGGCCCTCTCACATTTTCCTATTTCAGAGTTTTAGGTTAGGGGTTGGGGTCAGTGTAGATCCACTTGCACTGTACTGGGTGTCT
Source organism: Aplodontia rufa (assembly GCA_004027875.1). Classification (NCBI taxonomy): domain Eukaryota; kingdom Metazoa; phylum Chordata; class Mammalia; order Rodentia; family Aplodontiidae; genus Aplodontia; species Aplodontia rufa. The sequence goes on along the minus strand of PVKS010000619.1, from coordinate 123,144 downwards.
TCAGGGCCTGGCTCTGTAGTCTGTCCAAGCTCGTCGGATTTCTCTCTACTCTTGTCTTTCTTGTCTTCCCTGCAGGGACCTCGGAGGCTTCCCCAGGGCTTAATTGCTAAGGCTGGATTTAAACTTGCAACTCAGTCCCTGATCTGGGTCATCCTGTGGTTGGGAAAGTGGGTGCTCCAAGAGCTACAAAAGATCTTGGTCTAGTTGAGTGGCTTGTGATGGCAGAAGCTGCGACTCTTAGGCGGCTGGACACTCTCTGAGAGGCTGGCTCTTTAAATTTGATGCCAGGAACCAAGACATGGAGAAGGTGGGTTGTAATCACTGAGGCTGAGGAGGCCCCAGGGGAGTACAAGTGGGTAGAGAGGGGGTGTCCTGAATGATCTTGAAGGCCTGTCCCAGCCTCGATGTAGGAGCTGCCTCTCAGGCTCCAGGTGGGGATGGGGAGGCTGCACCTGAGCGTTGCATGGAATGAATAGGTCCTGTGTTCCGCTTCTAGGTGGAAGATGCATCCTTCAGAGATGACAGGAAGCAGCAAGCGCTTTGGAGCACAGCCAGGCAGGGCTCTGGCCCTGTAGGAGTGGCTTCTTAATTGGTGATTTACTGTCCGTTGAACAAGCTGGGCAGGGCATGAGCAAGGAGAAGGTTTAAAGGAGGTAGGGGGCTTCAAAGGTCAGGCCAGGAAACTCCAGGACATGATGGATCCCCATAACCCGAGGCCTGGGCTCTTGTGGCAGGCAAGGTCTGGGTGGGGAGGGCCCTGGGCAGACTGCAAGGAACACAGAGTCTTTGTTCTCTGCAGGGGAGGAAGAAGGCTTGACTGTCAGTGGGGAGCGAAGGGCCAGGGGGAGGCCAGCAGGCAGCAGGCACTGGCACAGACCAGGGCCCTTTCCTGGACTGGAAATGATGGGAGGGGGGTGTGCCTGCCTTTCTCCCCTGTAAAGAGTTCCCAGGCTTCCCTTCCGGGAAACAGGCAGCTCAATTCCTGCTTCCCTGCCCCAGCCAGTCTCCAGACCAGTGAGGACCGGAGCCACGGAAATCCCAGGTCCTCCGGTAATTAGGACAGGCAGGAAGTGATCTGGGGAATTACCGGGGTCGGGAGCCCCATTGAAGGCTAGGGCTTTGGAAGGGCGACTGGCTTGTAATCTCATTTTGAGATCGGTTGATTTTGTAGTTAGTTCCAAAAAGAAAAGTCAGCTCTAATTAATCTGTGGACTTTATAATGCAGAAGAAACAGGCTCAGAGAGCATAGGGTGGGGGCTGGAGACCCATTGTTCCCCCGAGAGGCCTCAGATCTGGGGCTGGTGTCTCAGTTTTCTGATCTGCTTTAATTTAAATGGTCTGGATGTCCCCACTGAGATTTCATGGCTTTGAAAGAAAATGCTGTCCCTACCCCGCAGACTCCCATCTGTCTGGAGCCCTCCGCTGTGTGTGTGAACGCCACTGGAGACCCAGGGTTACTCTGGCCCTTGGGGAGCAGCAGGGGCACAGGGAGCTTTTAGGAGTAGCTGTTGCAGAGGGTGGAAACAAGATGCCCAGCTGTACTGGACTCGAGGCCATCCCAACTCCCTGGGGAATCACAGGCTGGAGTGGGTGCCAATGGGCAAAGCACTCCACTTCCTTATCTTTGCCCATAAGTCACCAAGTCCCCCATGCCCTCTGCCACAGGCCCTCCAGGAAGAGCTGGAGGCTCCAGGCGGCCTGAATCCAACCATGGCCTTCTACTTAGAACCACTCAGCTTCCAGCTCTGCTTTCTTCCATGGGAGGAGTAGAGAGGAAGGTTTGCTGGAAATTCTGGAGTCCCCAGGGCTCATAAAATACAGGGAGTGAAGTCATTCAGAGCAAGGTTTTTGGGGCTAGACAGACCTGGCTTTGTCACCTTTTATCTGTGGGCCTCGGGGAACAGTCTCTATGAGTCTCACTCTGCTCAGTGTAAGCTGGGGCTAGGAGTAAGACCTGTCTCACAGGGCTGTCACAGGGAGGCAACGAAACAATGCACACAGAGCAACTGGTACACAGCCTGGCCTGTGGAGGGGGCTCAGAAAGGCACTTATTGTTCTACATTGACATCTCTCATGTGGGTCCTGGCTCTGACTGGCAAGTCAGAATCATCCCACCCTATGGCAGGAGGATTAAGAGGGGGTTTTCAAGCCGGGCACTAGGGCGGATGCCTGTAATCTCAGCAGCTCAGGAGGCTGAGGCAGGAGGATCACAAGTTCAAAGCCAACCTCAGCAACTCAGTGAGGCCCTAAGCAACTTAGCAAGACCCTGTCCCAAAATAAAAAGGGCTGGGGTTGTAGCTAAGTGGTTAAGCATCCCTGGGTTCAATCCCTGGTACCAAAAGAAAGAAAAAAGAGGGGGTGCTCATGGGCTCACCTCCTTGGGTGTCCCTGCCTCTGAGGACTGTCCCCAAGGCCTCCTGGAGTAAAAGTGGTTACCAGCAGATTTGACATGAGGATCTCACATCCCCACTCCTCTGGTGTGGGGTTCTAGAATGCGTAGCCTGCAGAGGGCACTGGGTGCTGCAGGCCTGGTCCTCCATGCAAACTCTGCAGCTTAACAGGGAGGGCAGAGGCAGCAGACACCCCCCACCCCAAGACCGGTACCAGCTTTGCTGCTTAGAGATGAGTTCCCATCAGGTTTTGTGGCCTCCATAGACTGACAATGCTCATCAATCCTCTTGAAAGAGCGCCGAGGTTGTAATGCTTTAAACACGCTTTGTAACTTGCAGCATATTTAAAGTAGATCCATGTCATAAATTTGGGTCAAATAGGTACCACATGGGTGTACAACAATGCACACAGTGTCTAGGCAGGAGGGCTGGCCCCAAGCAAGCACGGAGGCCGCACCAGGACTGCTGGCCACATGGGGCTTTGATCTCTAGGAGCTGGTGGAGAAGGAAGCTGGCCTTGCTGGCCTTTGAGAGGACTCCAGGGCCTGTCCAGCCGTGGTGGTAGTGGTGGTAGGGGGTTATGGCAGCAGTGGATGGAACTAATCATTAGCAGGCTGAGCAGTTAAGTTCTACCCTATGCTGAAAGAGGCCTCCCCGAATGTGTGTCAAGTCTCTGGGATGGAGAAGTAAAGCTCATGTGGTGGGTCCATGCGTTACCCCAGAGGTCCCCTCACACCCTGACCTCAAGGGGCAGCCACATGGTCTCTGTCTCAGCTATGTTCCCTCCCGCTGGCTCCAGGTCCTCCCTGGGGTGGCGGGGAGGGAGCATTTTCCCAGCATGTGTGACAAAGCCCCCTTCATGTTAGTGCCTCCGCCCAGTGCTATTCCAAGCAGAGAGCAGAGAGGGGAAGAGGAAAGGGAGGACTACTGGGAGAAGGAAGGGAAGTCCACAGATCAGCCTTCCCGTCCCAGAGAAGGATGTTCTAAAACAGCCTGCCATCAGGCTTGTATTAAAGAATTAGCTTCTAATTCAGCCTGGTTTTACACCAGCTGTACCACCTTAGGCAAAGTATTTACCTCTCTGAGCTTCTCCTCTGAACAATGGGGACAAGGAGCTCTAACTGCTGGCTAACAGGACCAAGCGAGATAAGGCTAATCTAAAGATTGCCATATTGCCAAACTTGACTTTGGGCATCAAAGGTAAACATACACACTCTTCATCTCAGGATTCTGAGTAGGCATGGCAGTCCCTAGGGTCAAGACACCCCCTGTCCCAGTGGGGCTGAGGAATGACCCCACATCCTTAGGGTTAGGACCTTCTGCTGCTGCCCTGGGCTGGGAGCCACCGACCTGTAGAAGGCTGGTGGCTGCGGGAGCCTTCCAGAGACCCCGAGAAGCAGTGAAGAGGAGCTGTGTCCCAGCCCCTCTGGATGATCAGAAGCCACTGCTGTGGAAGAGCAGAGTAGGGTGGAATGGTGGAGAAAGAAGGGATGGAGCCAAGCGTCCAGCAGGAAGAGGAGGGCCTTCTCCTCTATTCCTTGTGAGCCCCAGGAGTGCAGATGAAATCCTGGTGTGGGTTTAAAAGACTTAGCCAAGGGTGGAAGAAGCCCGAGTCTCCTCACAAAGCTGGAGCTGCTCCTCCAGGCTACCTGCAGCTCATCTGTCCCCAGGAGGTCACGGTTTCCTTGACCTGGATGGGATTTTAATCCAGGCCCCCATCTGATGTAGAAGCTTCTGTGTTAACACAGCCCAGAACAGTATTACAGAGGTTCCACAACCCACCTGCTTTCCCTCCCTCCCGCTGTCCCAAGGAACCTGGCATCAGGAAGCACCTCTGATGGGGCTGTAATTGCTCTTCCTGGAGGGCTGCCCATAAGCATTTGCTCCACCCCTAGTCACTCAAAAGAAGTGTCACTTGCCCCCATCCCCAGCATGTGATGCTCTGAGTGAGTGTCCTTTCCCCAGAGCAAATCTCTTGGCTTCCTGGGGCCAGGAGTTGCCCTAGACCACACTGTTTTCTCCGCAAATCCAATGCAGCTAGGGTTGAATGCCTCTTGCTACAGTCTGCATCTAGGATTGCCTTACTCCAGGTGCCCTAGCATCATGACATGCCAGCCCTCAGCTGAGGCCTCTCTGTCCCCAGGACAACACAGTTCCAGGTTCCTTTTTGGAGGAAAAAGACTGGAAAAAGACTTCTGTTTTGCAGCAGATGAAAGCACCCAACATGGTATAATGCCAACTAAGGATATCAATATGACCCCTGGGGACCCTCTGTCAGCCCCCCAGCCCCTTCACAGCTTGAAAGAGCCGGTCTGGCTTCTAATGGGAAAACCGACCCTGAGCTGCCCCAGGAGGCAGTAAATTTTGTGAGTCTGCATGAGTGGATGGAGACAACCATGGGAGCTATAATTCCCACTTCCTGACACAACACAAGCTTCTCAGTTTATGCAGAACTAATTAAAGATCTCTCAGGTCTCGCCATTTTACCCACCAAGCACCCATAAAACAATGTGGCAATGGCTGCCGCCCCGTTGCGGCGAGTGAGGAATGTGTTTCTTGGTGGAACAGGCCTGCCCTTCCCAACACTCCTTCCCCCCACCCAGTGCCTCTCCTTCCTGTCTCTCTTCTCCTTCTGGAAGGCTTCAGAAGCTTCCCGGCCAGGGACTTGAGAGCAAGAATGGGCTCCTGGCAGCAGGTGGAACTGGAAGGATCCAAGTCTGGACTCGAATCCTTGCTCTGCCACTTCCGCCATGTTGCAAGCCTCAGCTTCCCATTTAGTAAGTAGAATCATAGTCCTACCAACCTGATGGGCGGTTTAGGATTAGAAATAGTGCAGATCATGTTGAAGGATGGTGCGTGGAACAAAACAACAGCAGGTGTTCAGTAAGTAGTGACTATTATTAAAATTATTACTATGCTGTTAGAGTAATTGTAATGACTGCTCCTGGGCCCGTACTCAAATTGTTTCCTGTCTAAAATACCATTTCCTTTCAAATTGGCTGGCTGAAAGGATGACAGTAGTGGATTAAAAAATGGCCATGAATGCTGTGCTACTCATTTGATCAAGCACTGGAGTCTCACCCCTTCCCATGCTAAGGCACATGATTTGGTCACGTATGTGACTTACTTTGACTATTAGGATATTAGAAAATGTGATGCCAGCAGATGCTGGGAAAATGCTTGCGTTCTGGGACCTGCTCATTTTGAATGCTGTCCTGGGCTTGCAGGACATGTAAGGAAGTCCATGTAAGTGGAGGATGAGAGGCTGTGTGGAAGAGAGTAGAGGCCCCCAGCTAGCACCAACCACCAGACACAAGGAGAAGCTGTCTTAGCCCTCCCAGCTTCCAATCTGCATCTGATAAGCAACCCCACGAGCAGGCCCAGGCAAGACCTGCTCACCAATCCACAGAATCATGAGGAATAAATACTTGTTTTAAGCAAGTACATTTGGGATGGCTTGTTACACAGCAATAGCTGACTGACACCACCTCCAACTCATCAGGTTTGTGCTCTTGGCTGTCTTCTCCCAGGAGACTTCCTGAACCTCTCCAGACCTGGATCCCCCCCTTCTGCCCTGTACTCATAGAGCACCTTGCAAGGTAGCATGTAACGAACAGTCCACTTCCCAGGGCTATTTATACACGATTGCTTCTGTCTCCTTATCTGGGAGCTGCCAGAGAACAATGCCGGACCCCATCTGTGGCCCCAAAGCTCAGCGTGGAGCTCTGTCCAGTGAGGGTGCTGTAATCTTGCTTCCACTTATCAGACCCTCAGGGGCCAATCCAGGTTGGCAAGAGGGATCCTCCTGGGCCTGAGGTCCAGCAGGCCTGCCCAGGACCCTCCCACCTTTGTCCCCTCTCCTGCTCCAGGTGGAAGCACTAAACCCTGCTCAGCCAACCTCATAAGAGATGCGAGGCTCAGACTGGGTGGTGCACATCCGAATGTATGGGTGCATAACCAAGCCCCAGCTGTGTGTGCTCTGTGGGGCTCCTTGTGATTGCCCAGGGGCTGGGGTTCACCCGTCTTTCTTACCTTCCGGCCATGGTAGCCTTGGATCCCCGGGTCTCCCTGGAGAAGAAAGAGAAGGTCCATCAAGTGGCACTCCCAATGCGAAAATGGCCAGACCTGCTTCCCACACAATACACCTTCTTCCTCCCAACGACTCCACAAACTCTCCTGCCCCTCATCACCCACCTCCAGCTGTCCCTGGCACAATGGTCCTCTAAGACTGCTCTGCTCATAAGCACAAGCCCCACTGCACAGAGGCTGAGGCACGCTGGGAAGGGCCAGCTTGGCAAGGACTTGGGACCCCTGACCATCAGTTCCCACATTCATAAAATGGAAGGGCGGAATCAGCATCCTTGCCCCTAGAGTCCTGGGGTCCTCTGCTTCAAAATCTCTTTAACATTGTGGGCTTCCAAGAGATGTTTCACAAGAGACCAGATGACCCCAGAGATCCTTCCAGCTCTGCAACCCTGTGGAACACTATTTGATTGGGCTAACGTGACGATGTCATGGGTACACATCTTGAGTTTCTGAGCAGAGTAGAAACTCCTCGGTGGACAGGGCCATGCTTTCTATTGGCTGGGTCTGCCTGAGCTCACAAGAAGAGCAAGGCAGGTTGGAAATAGAGCTGCTCCTTCCTCAGTCCCCTCCTTCAGGGCGCTCTCCCGCCTATTCAATGCACCACCCAGGAGGACTCTCACCTTCGGTCCAGGAGGCCCAGGTAAACCCTGTGGAAGCAAGAAACAGGTGAGTGGAGAGTAGTTCTAGAGCACCTGGATGGATATCTAAAACCTGCGGAGGGCACGTGGGGACGACAGACCTGTGTCCCTGTTTGGAGCCATGGGCAACTCTGCTGGGCTCGCCCACTGGAAAGTAGGTCAGCGGCAGAGGCTGAATTGACAGTGTGGTGTGGTCTAGCTCCTCACCCACCCACCTCCTAACTGGGGCCCCTCCCTGGAAGACCAGCCTTACCCAGCGAGGCTTTGGTTTTGCCCTTGGCCCTGCCTACCTTCAGAGGAGCCCAGTGTCTCCCTCTGCCCAGGGTGCTGTGACCGCAGCGGCTGGTTGTGGTGAGGTGGGGTGGGCACAGGGGCCTGTGGGAGCCTGAGGGAGAGACCAGGGGAGGCTGGCTCCACCTCGGTCTGGGGCGTTGGTCTGGGCAGCAAAAGCATGACGCCGGGTCTGGTCTGTTTCAGTGGGTTTTAAAAGCATCTTTCTGGGTTTTTCCTTATAAACAACCTAACAGAGAAGACCGCCTGGCTTGGCTTCAGTAAGCAACAGCCTGATGTGTTGAGCGGGAGAGCGATGGTCAGCAAAGCAGAGACTCTTAGCGCTTTGGTTTTCTGGACTAGGTTTGGTTTAATTTTGTAAATGCATTTCCTTTCAGATTTTCCACTTTCCTGTCTAGAGACTGGTAGAAGTGAGACTAATCTCCCTCTCTGGGGTCATGGGGAGAAATTATGCAAATATTTAAAATCTGTGCTGGGGGCCAAAGTGGCCAGCTCCCAGAATTTCCATGCTTTGGTGCGTCCTTCCCAGCAGGGCTGTCATCCAGCCCAGAGGGATCCTATATTGAGATTCAAGATTGGCAGCTGAGGCAGCCAAAGGTCCCAGACTTAAGACTGACAGATCCTGAGTGTGGCCACACACACTGAAGGCTCCTCATCAGGGACACCCCTGACCCAGTGGTTTCACCTCTGAGATCTATCCCAGAGACATCATTAGAGATGCACAAACCTTTACGTTCCAGGAAAGAAACTGCAGAAGGGAACTCATTCGATAAGTTATAAATAGGTCCAGCAGCCCTAAAATCAATATCACAAGGACTCTTTTTTGACATGGCAAAGGATGCACTTTGTCACATTAAGTGAAAAACTTTTCATGAGATCTGTTGAGTTATTCAGTACATTAGCAACCTGGATGATGTTTATGGCAGGACTCTCCAAAATGTTAATAGGATGAACTCTGAATGTGGGGAAATAGACGATTTAAAACTTTTCCCTCGTCCATGTTCCAATTTTCCACAATAAGTGAATGATGACTTTGTCATAGAGAGTAAAAAAAATATTATCAACTCATGGGAAAAATATTATTAAAAATCAAGCTGATCTTGCCCTAACCCCCATATATCTGAGAGTATACAACTTTGGTCTTCTCTGTGAGTGAAGAACAAATTCTCTGGAGAATTCCAGCTACCCATTGAGTTGTCCTGCCCAGCGCTGTAGAACTAACTTGCCGAGGAGTAGGGTCTTGGCCAGGGCTTGAAAATAGGCAGGATGGTGACCACTGGGTTTGATCTGTCACTTGGAAGGTGGTCCCTGTTGGCTCTCTGGACCCCTCCCAGGAGAGGTCCTGCCAATGCTCAGGCAGGATGCAGAGCCCCACTAAATGAGTACCCAGGTGGGCTGGAAGGTGGCCCAGCAATGTGGAACCCCCAGAAAGTGTGTTCACTAGGGGGCCAGGGGTTGGTACACCCCCCAGTAGCTTTTCAGAATCCATGGCTTCAACTTGGGTTTTCCTGAATGCAGGGGTCAGGGACAGCCATTGAAAGTGGCCCTGGAGCTTTTCCCTCAAGCTCTTCTCGGCTGAGGCTGGGAAAGGGGAAGCCTGCTGGTGGTCTCTCCCCTGGACGGCCACGACTGGACATGGCCCAGGCAGGTGTCTTTGCAGAGCTGGAGAGCAACAGGTGAGCGTAGCGAGGATGGGCAGCGCCTTGCACTGGCTAGGTGTCCAGCAGCCTGGCTTCTGCCGCTTAGAGGGAACCCAGCTTCCTGCTGGCTATGCAAAGTATGGAGGTTTCCAGAGAGTTCTTGGGATGATTGCTGAATTGGGAGGGAAAGCATACTTACAGGTGGCCCCATGGGTCCTGGCAGTCCTGGGTGTCCCAGAGGTCCACTTGGTCCAGGGGGGCCTGGTGGCCCTGGTGGGCCTTGGATGCCAGCCTGGCCCTGCTCACCCTGGGATTCATTGAAACACAGATTAGAGGGGAGACCCCAGAGCCATAGGCTGGTTCCCACCCCAGTACCATGCACCCAGTGAGGCCAGGCCATGGGCTCTGCTGGGAAGGTGATGTGAGTGAGGTGGTGGTGATGCTGTGCTGCTGGTGACTACATGCAGGGGCTGGTGGCAGTGAGAAGAGGGCCAAGATATCAGGTCCCCAAGCAGTGGGGCTTCTGCAAAGACCTTGCTGCAGAGAGTGGCTAGTCCCCAGGACAGAGAGCCCGTCTGTGGGTGACAGAGGCAGAGGAGTGAGATATGACCCCCACTGGCTTCCAGCCTGGGCAGATGTCCAGGGTCCAGCCCAGGTGGTCTGCCACCCAGGCCTGCCTCTGCCACCCTCTCTTAGTGTGGCAAGTCACATCTCTCTAAGCACTGGTCTCAGCTGCAGAATGGGAACCGAGATGCCTTGTTTCCTGTCTCAGCTTTGTGCTGATTTTGAAGATCAGGTCAGAGGGCCAAATGAGACCCTGAGGTCAGAGGTCTCGGGATTTTGTTTGGCTTACTGTTCAATCCAATAGGAGGTTTTATTTAACCAATCTGGATTGGTGGCTTCTGATAAAAAGCTGGGAGCTCTGGCAACACTGGGCCCACGTTCCTGCCTTATGGAACGGCCACCCTCATTTAGGCGGAACATGAGTTTCCGGTTACCTTGGTGTTCAGCTTTCTTGCCTGTGGCTTGCTTCTGTAACTACCAGATCTGCCTGACCTCAGAGGTTTGCAACCCTTGGCCTGGTTGAAAAAAGCTTTGAAACACTAAAGTGCTTCGTGCCCGTACGGGGTTGCTAGTTCTAGTCCCTCTTCCCGCCCTATTCCTCAGCTAAGTGCTCTGAGCCCAGCCTTTGTCATCCCCACCATACCTGTCCCCAGGATACGCTGAGAGTCCAGGAAGGTAAGGGTGACATTGCATTCCCTCAGCCATGGGACAGAGCCTGGTTCATGAAACCTAGATCGTGGGGTTAGGGACAGGCTAGTTATCCTACATCTTGTCCCATGCCATGATACTGTTTTCTAAAAGACCCCTCTGGGGAGGATCTGGGCTCAGCTGTTGTGAGGAGGGGCCATGCCCTCTAGACAGCTGAACAGAGGAGCTGGTAGGTGTGAGAGCTCCTGCCTGGAGGCCAGAGTTCCAGGCTGGCCCTCTCTGCTCAGTGTGATCCCAGCAAGCCCTCAGATCCTCCAGGAAGAGGGGAACCAAAGAGTCTTACTGCAGACAGGGAAGTGGGGACTCTTAACAGGCATGTGGGAATGGGAGACAGAAGATTTTAGCAACACTAGCTGCACCAGCTCATGCTGGAACATCCTAAGGCAGAGGGCACCCAGCAGCATGGCTTTGGGACCTGGGCCTCACCCTGCTGCACCGCCTGAGAAGTCACTTTAGAGCTCAGGGTATCCATGGTGGAGGTGGAAAGGGCAGAAATTGCTTCCGGGGTTGCCCTTCCCTGCCCAGCTTCACATTGGTTGCTGATAGGTCCCTAGGGGACTGTGTCTCCTCTGAACCCAGAGAGGCTTAACTAAACTCCACCGCTGTGGCTTCCTTTCCAACCAGATTAAACTTGACCAGGCCTGGAGTCCTGGAACACCCTCAGGGTCCTCTGCACTGCTCCGCTGCCTTAGATTCAATGCAGTGTCCCTGCCTGTTTGAAGGACAATTCACCAGGCAGGGAAGCCTTGGTGTGAATCAAGTCCTTGAGGTCCTTTCTCACTGTGAAATTCTACAGGCTTCACATCACCAGTTCCATTTTTCAGAAGAGAAAAGCGAGGCTCGGAGAAGCTGAGCATCTTAACTGAGCTCACATGGAGAACTCCGGGTGCAGCCAGGCCCCAGGCTCTGAAGCCTAGACTCTATCCTTCCCGTCCAAATAAGCCCCAGTAAGATGGGCTCGCCTTCCAGCTCTGCATTTGGAAACGACCTCCAACACCGTCTGCTAAGCACATCAGAGCTTATATAAAGTTTCCTCTTTCAACTAATCGTGGGCTGTGCTGCGGAGCCTGTAAAATCAATACTGGTTTATTGATAGGAAATGGACAAGCTCTTTATGTCCCGTGATGGCCAACGGCATGGAAATCTAATTCCCCAGCAGAGTCTGGAGCGGGTGGTACAGGGGCCTCTAATCTCCTGTCTCTACCTTGGAACCAGGTCAGGGCAGCACAGCAGGTTCTGACTTAGTCACCTCTTGCTCCAGAAAAGGGCAGCCATAATCTGCAGTGGCCTAGATCCAATCCTGGGCCCCCTCAGTGTCTTCCCCAGCAAAGAGGGGGCAATGAGCACTGGAGGCTGTGTGGGGATCACATGAGATAGTCACGTAGGAATCCCACAGCCATCTCTGGAGCAGCTAGGACAAGTGGGGCCACAAGGTGAGCAAGTGGGGGTGCCCGGAGGACAGGAGCTGCTCTCCTGCAGTGGGGTGGGCCTGGGGCTGCTCGGGGCTCCCAGCAGCCTCCTGAGCAGCCATGCTTGGGGTTAGCACTCAGAGAACACAGAGGCTCTCGAGGATTTGGCAGGAGAAATGTGATAGGGGTAGCACGCGCATCATGTGTCCCTCTGTATTTTTAGCTGTTCATTGGAGTGATTTTTCAGCTTCATTCAGTCAGGTGCTGAGCATCCAGCCCTGGTGCTCCTGACTCTGCTGCTAGGCTTCTGGAGAGCTGCTCAGAGCCCTCCACTCCCAGCATCCCTGGGCCTTTGGGGCACTCCCTGTGCGGTATAAGGACAATGTAAGGCAAGGTGGGAAGCCCTGGACCCCATGGCCAGGAATCAAGCTGTGACCTCTTGGACAGCAGGTCAAAGAGATTGCTTTGTTTTTCTTCCCCAGGCTCTTGGGTTAGCAAGGCAGGAAGAAGGAAGCAGCTGCTCACAGTGATCACACCTGGTGGTTGCGGACTATATTCCCTCTACAGAGCCCTCACTCCTTACGCTCAGGTTACAGGCGATCAGATGCTAAACAATCACTTTCTAAGTAGGAAGGATGAAGGTCGCCCTCTGAGCCCTGGATGAGGGACCCAACCTGGCTGCCACCTCCAATTCTTCCTCTGCTGTGTGTATAACTTTGGGCCAATCTCTGAGCCTCCATTTCCTTGTCTCCAAAGATGAATAATAGTAACAGCAGCTAACATTATAACACAGGTGCCAGGAACTGTTCTGAGTATTTTACACGTCCAACAGCAGCCTTACGCAGTAGTCACTGTTATCCTTATTCTATGGGTGAGAAGACTGAGGTGCAGAGGGGTCAAGTAACTTGCTTAAAATCACATGGCTATTAATGGGCAGAATCTGGGTGCGAATCCCTGCTCTGTCATTTATGGGCTGTGTGACATTGCTCAACTTACTTCAACTCTCTGAGCCTTGATTTCCTCATCTGTGAAATATGGATGATCATGCCTAATTTCTAAAACTGTTGAGAGAATTATATAAAATCAGGCCTGAAAAACGGATGACACGGTGGCTGGCTGCAGTGACAGCTGGAGCTGTCATGAGCTGTTAGGAGTGGTGGTGGCGTGGTGGAATCTCTGGGGCCTATGTGCTGTGCATTTTCATGTCTACGGTATTCATGGGTCCATGTTGGTCTAATTAAATTTAACCATCTCAGAGGGAGGTTCTGGCTTTGTCTACAGCCCCAGCTGGCCTGTCAGGGCCCGAATCCTGGCTAAGTCCCTCGGGGAGGCCAGTGGAGGTCTGGCAAACAGAAGTTCTCTACCTGAAAGGTCCGCCTTTTTATGACTGGGGGTGGAGCCAGGCGCACGGAATTGAGGAGAGGCAGCAGCTGAGGAGAAAGATGAGGTGGAAGGCCAGAGGGCAAAGGCCAAAGGTCGCAGGTATTCAGAACGATGCCGAAAGTCACCAGGAGGGCAGAGTGGCCAAGAGGGTCATAGGAGAGGAAGAGAGAAGAGAGATTAGCGTGAGCACTGGGGCCAGAGGGAAGGCATGGGGGGGCACTCTCAGCTTGCCCTTGGATGGCACAGCTGTCCCTCAAAGGAAGGGTGGCCCTCAGTCTGCACCCTGCCTTGGCCTCCAGGTTGGAGCTTGGGGTGCTGGACAGTAGCCCCCAGAATGGGAGAGTGGCCCTCCTTGGCCATGCTGGCCTGCAGAGGCTGCCTGACATGTGGCCCAACATTGCGCTTCCGGCCCCGCCTGTCCCTGCTCAGTGGACAGACGCTGCTGTGCTAAGCACCGCAGACTCAGAGGCTCTGGCTGGGGAGCCACAGGACCAGCTAAATTGGTACTTGAAGCCAGGCTGGTGTGCGGGCTGCCTCTGGGTTCTTTTTTTGGTAGGACGAGAAAGGCTGATGTCAGCTGATTTGCGGAGAATGGTCAAGCCTGTGTCCTAGGACTGAGCTGGCCGAGGGCGTGGTGCATGCGGGCACATGCTAACCACCATCAAACACCGCTCTGGGATGGGCAGCTTGGAAAACAGAGCCTGGGTAACGACGTTTTTGGGAAAAGGCAATTCACAATTACATTATTCACTGTGATTTCCTTTCTCTCTCTTTCTCTAAGTGGCCGAGGCTGGTCTCAAATTTGTGGTCTCCTGTTTCAGTCTCCCAAGCAGCTGGGAATACAGGTATGTGCCACCGTGCCTGGCTCCTCAATATGATTGTTATTTCTGGACATTCTTGCCACATCCAGTCTCTCTATCCATTGAAAGCTAAGCAACCCATGGCTTTAGGAGGCGACTAGAATCCACGTGGAAACAAAGATGGCGCAGAATCAGCCACTCGTCTTCAGAAGCACTTTAACTCACCAAGGCCCCTGGGGTGAGCAGTAAGAGCCAGGAGCCGCCTGGGCTGAGAATGTGCCCAGCTGGGGAGCTGGAAACCAAGACCCTCTAGGTCACCACCGCGGCCTACGCAGGCGGAGCCCCACCCCTCCCTCTGTAGGGTCCGGGGTTGTGCAATGTTGGGCATCGTGTCCAGGAAGCCTCTCAGCAGAGGGGCCAGAGTCCTTCCAGAACCGACAAACCTTTAGGGTGATTATCTGGTTGGAGCGCAGAGCCGCTAGTGTGCTGCTCAGGTACTCCTGGTTTGGGGAGGGGAAAGGAAGATGGCAGAGAGGGTCATGGGGAGAGTGAGGGGAGAACCCAGACACCCCTGCTCCGGAACCCGGGACTCCATTCCACACACTTTACCTCCCTCTCTCTCCCTCCCTGGGGAAGCCTCAGGCTGTGAAAGAGGCAGGGACCAGCCTGTCTCTCCTGGAGACCTGCCACTCCCACCAAGCCTGTGGACTGCTTAGAAAGCCAGCAGACTGCAGGAAGTCCCTTGCTTTCCCCTCTTCTATGTCATCAGTGGGGTTTCCAAATCCACTTTCACCCCCACCTGAGTTCCTCCCAGACCGCTCCAGCCCTAAGGGGGTGCTTGGCTGCACTCTGTGGCCAGGGTGCCTCCGGAGCCTTCTACAGCTGCTCCCTTCCCTCTTCTTGGGTTGGGCTGAGAAAGCCCATCAGCCCCCACCCCGAGTGCCGCTCAGGGCCGATGTCACACTGCCTGGGCTTCCGTGGTCGTTGCTTTTGTGCTGAGGGGTGCTGTCTTTCTTTCGGGTAACACAACAATCCTGTGAGCCCATCATTTCAAATAAACACAGGTGACCTTCTATTATTGTATCGGGATCAGGGTGGCCGGAACACCAGGCCCCTGCACCTCTGGAGCACACGTCACATAGTTCTGTCTGCACTGTTGCTGGCTTGGGTCCCCCAGCTCAGGCCCAGCCAGCCTTGGCCTCAAACCTATCCTGGTCTCTCACAGTCTAGGCCCATGGTGGCCTCTCCCTGGTCTAGGGACACAGAGGTCAGAGACAGGCCCTGTCAGCTGGGCCTCAGGGAGCCTTTCAGAGAGTGTGGTCTGTCTGTCTGAACCAAATCCCCACCCCAGCACCTGCCTGGTAGTGGTGGGTAGATAGGGGAGACATGTGTGCATTTCTGGGCACAATGAGGCCCATGACAGGCATGGTCACCTAAGCCTGCTCATCCTCTCCACGCTTGTTGCCTGGGCCCGATCACGAGGCTGGTCTGCAAGGCTTTTCTGGTATTGACTCCCTGGGCCCTTGCTGGAGAAAGCAGGGCACAGCTTTGGCTTTTCCTGTCCCCAGTATGGGGCCTGCTGTTGGAGCATAGGTAAGGACTCCTAGCAGGCCAACAACAGCCTTTTGGACCCGGTATTTTGGGATACAGCAACCTCAGGTGGTGGTGGGAGGACACACCTCCCCTGTACTGCTCAGAGAAGGGCAAAGTAGAGACTTCAGCCCTGAATGGATACGACTGACCGCATGATCACCCCTGCTCGAGGCTTGGGCCACATACAGCAATGACTAACTAACTCAAAAGCTCCTCTTATTCATCAGGGCAGGCTGTCACGAGTAGTCACTCAGGAGCGTGCGCACGCGTGCGCGCGCACACACACACACACACACACACACACGGTCTCCACAAGGGCAGGGAGTTGACACAGACCCATCCGAGTCACACAACTCACAGAGAGGGTGAGAAGCAGGCAGCTAGGGTTCCAGACACATTCGGGAGACTCCACGCACACCCAATCAGCAGACAGATGGACAAACTGGGACCCTTGATGTCAGCTTCATGCAAATGCACGCACTGATCCATGGGTGCACTGCAGCGAGAGGCATAGCGCTGACAGCACACGGCCACCTCAGTGCCACCTCTCCTGCTGCTGAGCACAGTGGGCTGTGGCCTCCCGTTCACCAAGCTTTGGGTGCCAGAGACTCCAGGGAGATGAGATTGTGTGGGGCTGAGCCTCAGATGGCTCAAGGGTCCTGCTCAGTTCTGGGGCTCACTTACCCTGTGTGGGTACTCTCCACACTGACCCTAGGGAAGGGAGGGAAGGAAAGGGGTTATTAGGTACTGGTTGAGGGACTTGCCTCTCAGGGTCCCCTAAGACCTAGGGGCATTCCGTGCATCTCTCCACCTCCCAGCCCTGAAGCCCAGGTCCTGTTCTTCTGATCCTTCTGAGATAGGAGAACTAGTTCCGTCCCCTGCCCCTGGCTGGCAGCAGAAAAAAACCCCCAGGGCTTGCCTGGAAGTTGCCCCAGGGAGCACAGGGATGGGACTCTGCCACACACCACCTGCCACAACGGCAGAGTCAGGAATTATACTCCAGGCTGGCTGGAGCCTGACCCTGGGAGTAGGCCCACCCACCAGCCCTGGACACAGACCCCATGGCAAGAGACACCTTCTCAGAGCCAAGAGTACCAGGCCCTGTGCCAAATGCCCAGGAGCAAGCCCACCAGAGTCCTGGTCAGAAATTCACCGAGACAGAACCTAGGAGGCCAGGAAGTGGGCAAGGCCAATGGTCTACAAATTGGTACCTCAGAATCCTGAAGGCTCAGGGGCCAGGGCACGCCGCGGAAGTGGCAGGTGGGAGGGGCTGAGGAAGGAGCTGGGAAGGGCCAGGCTCGGAGCAGGCCCTCTCAGCCCAAGCAAAGACAGCCACCGACAGCATCCTCATTCCTCTCTCACATGCTCTGGGGCCTCAGGGCTTGCCTGGTCCCTGTCCATAGAACTCCAGTTTGAAAATAGCCACTCCAACCTCTTCCCATCTGGTGGGATGCTATGCAGAGAAAGACATTCCAGGAAGCCACCATTGTGCCTACCTTTTCTCCTTTTTGTCCTTGGGGTCCCTACAAAGAGATGGAAATGAGAGAGTTAGGGATCAAAGATCAGGATGCAGGGGCCCCAAACCTCTCTGCTGGGAACTATGAAGAAGAGATACCAACCGGCTGTCCTCGGGGACCCACCAGGCCCTGTGGAGAGGAAACACACACATCAGTGGGCAGACTGAGGGTGGGCAAGCTCGAGACATACGCTGGGTGGGCCCTGGGGCAGGTTCTAGGCCTCCAGGGCTCTTTCAGTGTCCCGGGGTCCTGAGGTCTGGTCTGTCAGCCAGGCTTCCCTGTGCATGGCATGTTCGAGGTGGTGCGGGCTTACACACAAAGCCTCAACTTCTTCAGATGACCCTGTGCATGCCAGGGTGGGTCCTGTCCCCATAGAAGCTATCCTTCAGCCATCCTCCAAACACTGTCCTCTCTCAGGATCCCTACACAGGAGCTGTACTGAGATGCCAGGTGATGTTCCAAGAGGGACACCTGCCTCCCACACCTGAGCTCTGAGACACACCAGCATATTCTGTCTTCTGCTGTTCCCACGCCTCAGTGAAACCACTGAGCAGGAAGGGATTCTGGGGTCACAGGGGAGGTGGAGTAGCCCAGTGCCACAGATGCTGGGGTTTGGAGAGGAAGCTGGTGGTTGGCACCTGGCCTAAGCCATGTTCTGAGCTCCATGGAGGAACACAAGGGGCCCTAGGGTAGTGCGTGGGCGGAAGGGAAGGACAAAGGGCCCGGTCCCCATAGATGCCATCCTTCCGCCAATCCTCCAACCACTGTCATCTCTCAGGATTCCCACGTAGCTCACCACGATGCTGTGCACGTTCCCCAGGAAGCTGGCTCTCAGGTGTATGCCAGCTCACCCTCACAGGGCCCAAGAGGAAGGGGCAGGTGCTAGGTCCATCTCCCACACGAGGGGACCACTGGGGCCCTGTAGCTCAGGGAATGGCAGTGCCAGGGTAGGAGCCCACGTTTATCTGTCCATGGAGGTCCAGCTGGTCCCCAGACTGGCAGACCTCAGGAAGCAGAGCTTCCTGATGTGGCTGGAGCCACAGCAGCAGTGCCCCCTCCCAGACCCCTGAGCTGGGGGACTGTGGGGACCCGCCTGCTGCATCTGTCATTTGGGAGCCCTGAGCTTTGCACCATCTGGGTGGGTGACCTCAGAGGGTCAAGATACAGAAGAGCCTTTCTCCTGCTCCCAACCTGCTACTAGACCCACCTCCAAGGGAAACTCCCAGGAAGCTCATGGGGAGGAAAAAGGGCCCTTGGGACAATCCATGTGGCTCCCCAGCCCACCTGGCTGGCAAGCGTGAAGTATGGAGTTTAGCAGCACACGCTTCAACTACCAGGAACCAGGGGCCAGTCCACAGGTGACCTGGCCCCTTCCTCTCGGGACAGGGAGAGAGGAGTGATGAGAAGGAGGGGAAGGTGGCAGCTGAGAAAATTAACACACAGGTTTAAGACCGCAGAGACTGCCAGAGTCCCCAAACAGTGGCCCACAGGGCCATTGTGGTTTTGTTTGTTCCACTTACAAGTGAAAAGAGTACAAGTAAAATTTTGAATTTCAAGTTTCTCTGAAATGTACCGAAGCCCAACAACACATGGTACCAATTAGCTCTCGCCAGTCATGGCTTCAATCATGGGTGCTATGCTAGCACCGGGCCACGAGCCCGCCATTAGCATCCACCCCAGGAGCAAGGGCCCAGGCACTTGTGCTTCTGGGGTGTCAGGTGCCAAGTTAGGCACAGGTGCCCGTTGATGCCTCCTACCTTATGCCTCCTCCTGTGGATGGGAGCGGGGAAAGCTTGAGTTTTGAGTCTGGACTCTGGTCACAGCCCTTGTTGCTCCTGAGTCTGGGACCCCTGATGTTGTCCACATCCCCCTTGCCTGACTGTACAGTTAAGTCCTCCTGACACCTTATGTCAGGTTCATGGGGCTTTGGTGAGGTGGGTGGGGCAGAGGTGACCTCCTTTCAGCAGGTAAGGATATAGATTAAGCACATGAGCCCCAGTGCCCGGGGTGGGATGCCCAGCAGAGGGTCAAGCATCTGGTGAGGGAGTGGGCAGGAGACAGACAGGTGATAAGGTGGAGGGAATCATGCTGGACAGCGTTGGCAGGTTAATGGCTCTGGTCCCCACGCCAAGCCAAGCAGTAGTCTAATGGCTCGGTGCCCTATTGGATGTTGATGTATTGCGATGAAGCGGATAGGTGACCTATCACCCTGGCTGGGCTCATGGGGGATGGGAGGGCCCTTCCCTTTCCCCTGAGTCAGCTCTGACTCTGAACAGACCAGGAAGGCTCATGGGTGGCCAGGTAGGGTGGGGCAGAGAGGAGCCTTGAAGGGTTCCTTGCCTTCAGGACAAAGGGTGCCCATAGCAGAGAGGAGGTGCTCCTGAGAGGTTCGACCCCACCACATGGGCCTGAATCTCAGTGCTGGTGTTTAGGCACTGAGTGGCCTCAGGCAACATACTGAGCCACCTTGGGCTTCAATTTCCCCTCTTGGCAAGTGGGGATAAGCTATCATGAGGGCTATAGAAGAGTGTCTGTTGGGTGACGATTATTGCTTTCCAGGTGCCACGGGCTACCTTATGTTTACCTCAGGCTGCTAGGAAGGGGAAGAAGGTGGGGCCGGGGCTCAAGGGGTTAGCACTGCAAACTTTTAGCAACCAAACTCTGATGCCTTATGACAATGGTGTGCACAGTTGGGGTGTGGTGGAGAGGGGCAGCCACTCCCATAGTCCCTTTCCTGGGCAATGAGACCGGGCTGACCCTCTGACCTGAAATGGGAAGGCAGGAAAGCTGGGGTCTTACCGTGTCCCCTTTTGGTCCAGGGTGGCCCTGGAAGGAGGAGACAGTGAGTTCTAGGTAGCTATTTGCCACGCAGAAGCCCCGTCCCCACCCCACACGAGGCTTGTCCTTCTCAACGTGCTGCTTGCTTCTATCATTTCTCATGTGTCACTGTCACTGGATGCTCCACTCCGTACCTAACTCAGGAAGGTGACTCACACCCAGTCCCTCTGTGGGTCATACTCACAGCTGCCTGCTCTTCAGAGGGGAGCAGAGGTGGGGCTGGTCTCTGGCTTTTGAGGGATGCCTGGTCCTGAGAAATGAGTGGACAGGACTACCATGGACCTCTGGGCTGCATGTGGCTGGCTGGCCTGCAGCGTGGGTGGCCAGGTCCCCCATCTGAGAGGCCACCAGGTGCTTTGGGCGAGGTGAGTGGGTGGGGCCATGTTATATGCACCAGAACCTTCATTTGTGGGGGTCTCCAGGGTTTTTGGAGGGGTGAGCGCTCTTCCAGTTCACCTCTTCCTAGGAGGGGAAGCCTCCTTTTCCCCATGAATGTCTGTGCTAGGGGACCAAGGCCACAGAGTGGAGCAAAGGAAGGAGCTGCGGAAGGGAAGCAGTGTCCCCGAGGACTTGGGCGAGGGGTCAGGCTCTGCTGAGGAGCGGGGCTGCAATCTCGGGGTGAGCAGCGGTGCATAAGCACCTGGCTGTGCTGGGGCCCAGGGCCGGTGCGTGACACGTGCCCGTCTTGGCCTGAGCAGCCCTCCATTCCTCTGCCCTCCCTGCCGCCTCCTTGCCCTGCTCTCCAGGAGCATTCCAGAATCTCCACATTCTGCGCAAGGCTCTTGCTCTGGTTGCTGGGAGGCCAGCCTGGCCACGGTGGCCTTGCACTCTGGGGAAGCCCACTGGAGTCAAGGACGACTCGTAGGAATAGCCCCATCCTCCCCTTCCCACTAGCCACACTCTGGCCAGTCATTTCCCAAAGAGTCAAGGTCTTGCAGGAGAGACCAAGAGACCCAGGGTTAGAGAGCTGGCCCGAGGGAGGGGAGGAGCCCCAGCCTGAGAGGGTCCACTTACTGGTTTGCCGTCCAGCCCGATGGGACCCTGAAAGCGGAAACACCAGATGTAAAGACCGAGGACCGCAGGCCCCTGCCAAAGAGGCAACCTGGCACGATGGTTGACCACTTACTGCTTCTGTGAACATGGGTAAGCCCCAGCCTCCATTTCCCATCCTGAAAGGGGACAGGAAAATAGAAGCTTCCCCAGAGGGCCCTTGTGAGGAGGGAATGGTGCTGCACACTGGGTGACGTGGGTAGCGTTGTCACTGTCATCAAAGACTTGGGCCCCAAGAACAGAGTGGACGGTGCATTCCTAGAAAACCAGGGGTTGCTCAGAGGGGCCCAGAGAAAGGGGTATCAGCTGCTGCCAGGCTCCTGCCTCTCAGAACCTGCCTCAGGCTCCATGGGCACAGTCAAAGGACTGACTCTCACCGGGCCGCCCATGCCTCCTCCTCTCAGAGCCCAGCCTGAGGTGGATCCCCAGGTGCTTCCCTGTGGTGCCCACACTCAGGGATTCTCAGCTGGCCACTTCACTCCTCCCTGCCCTACTGCCCTGTATTTTATTAGCATATGTATTTATTCTCCTGTCCTTTTGGGCACCAGGAGCAGAACCCTGAGCTGCTCTCCTGGTTAGTGTGTGGGAAACGCTGCAGAAGTGGGTCATTAAGGATCAGGGTTTGAAGGGAAAGAGTAGGGTCAAGGCTGATCTCCGACGGACACTGTAACCCGCCCAGGCCCAGAGCCCACCTGGGCACGGCTCACCTCAGCCCTCCTCGCTTACCGGGAATCCAGGAAAGCCTCGGGTGCCTGGCTGGCCCTGTAAAGAACCGGAACTTGGTGAGGACGAGCAGGGGATGGAGCCCACCCTGGCTCCCCTGGCTCATCCTAGACCCACCCCTCTGTGCCCTTGTGGCCATCTGTGTGACATGCTCACCACACGATCAGCCGCAGGGGAGGACGGAGAAAAATGGAAATGGATCTTCATGGACATTGCTAGGGATGGGGGAGGAAGAGGAGGGCTAGCATCCCTTAGGCTACTTTGGAGGGTCCCTCACTGCTGTGGGTAAACAGAATGATGGCACAGCAGGACAGCCGGGACTCAGCCCACAGCGCACCAACTCCTGGATCCAACTCCTGTACCTCTTCATTATTTACAGCTGTTGCCCATGGCCACTTATCTAAGGGTGGTTTGGAGATCGGGAGATCTGCTTGACCTTTAGAATGAGTGTTTTCAGGCTAGAATAGGTCAGATTGCTCGTTGTCATCTCACCCCGGCCAGCAGGTTTCTTCCCACATCCCTGGGATTGCCCTGGTCTTTGTGGGATGAGAACAATCCATGCCCGTTTCCTTGGAGATGCGGAGGGAGATGCAGACAGACAGTCAGGCTCACTGGGCAGAACCCAGTGGGCGTGGTCAAGATGCAGGTCTAGAACGCTGCTGAGGTCAGAAGCGGCACTCAGCTGACCATAAGGTGAATGGGAAGCGAGAGTTAAATGTGAAATCACCTGACTTCCCTTCTCAAGAGCCAGCCAGGACTCCATCCTCCTAGTCGTTCAAGGTGGTCCTCCATCTCTCCCAATGGACCATGTCAGCTTCCTCTCCTGCCTCCTCTTTCCGCCTGCTCTCCGCCCGGGCACACTGCTCACTTGAGCTTCATGGGACACACATGTCCAGCTCTCTGTGGCTTCCACGGCCACCGTCCTTCCCAGGAATGGGCTTTGGAGTCTGGGAGACTGTGTTCTAATCCTGAATCCATCGACCGTGGCTGTGTGACTCTGAGCAAGTTGTCTAGCCTCCCTGAGCCTTACTTGCCTCGTCTGTAGAACGGAGATAACAGTGTAACCTGAGAGGGCCACTGAAATGCATTCCATCGAAATGGTAGGGGCAGTCATAGGATGTTTGTTGACCTGAGCTGAACAGAGAGATGCCAGAATAAAGCAAGGTTGCTTTTGAGTTTAATATGTCTTGGGATCCGTGGAGGATTGTCCACATCAGTCCAGAGGAAGACTTCTCTGGATCCATCTGCTGGGACCCTAAAACACCTCTGCCTGGATCCTCTTTGAAGCTGTGGACATGAGAGTCCAGAGACCTCTGCTCAGGGAACATGGAGGCCCCTCTGGCTGGGTGGGATGGGGACCTGTCATGTTGGGGTGGGTGTGCTGGTCGAGCAGGGAGCAGGTTCAGGATGGGCCTGTGACATCCACCCAAAGGACAGGAGGGAGGAGATGCCACTCGTGTGTCAGAAGGGCCCCAGCTTCTCTCCTCTCAAGGATAAGTGATGCTAAGAATAGCCTTCAGGAGAAAGCCCGGAAACCATGCAATGTAATCTCTGAAACCTCCCAGTGTAAACTTTCTGTAAACTATTCTGAATGCTAAGAGAGGCCTGAAGAAAAGGTCAGGAGGAGGATTCCAAGAAACCTCTTCAAGGCTCATTCTGGATCATGTTTACGCGGTAGGGATAATCACACAGTTTGCTAATGACAGAGCCTACCCTAGTAGTGGGATGCAGCTCTCCAACCCAGGGCCAAGTCCAGGGCTAACCAGGTCTTTTTCAGGGATTTTGGGAGGAATGCTGTCATTGACCAAATGGAAACTGGGACTCTACTTCCTGGAGTTGTTGAAGGCACTTGGGGAGACTTGAAACTGGAAAGCTGGATTTTAATTTACATCTTCTCAATTATATGCTGAACAGACATCTCTTCCTTTTGTTTTCTTTCTTTCTTTCTTTTTTTAAACTGGGAACTGAACCCAGGGTATGCAATATGCTGGGCAAGGCAAGCTCTCTACTCTGAGTTATGCCCCCAAACCTGCTCTTTTTCTTTTCTTTTTTTTTAAAGTTTTGATCAGGGTCTCAATAAGTTGCCCAGGCTGGACTTGAAAATGGCTATCCTGCCTCAGCCTACTAGCTGGGTGCCACTGTGCCAGCCATCTCTTCCAGTGTTCATTGGCCTGTCCTATTTCAGGCTACTCTTCACATATGTGTGTGTTTTGAGATAGGGTCTCACTGCTTTTCAGGTTTGTCTTGAACGCCTAGACTTAAGCCATCTTCCTGCCTCCACCTCTCAAGTAGCAGGCCATTGTGCCAGGTTTTTATTAGTATTTCCTACTGGGTTATTTATCTTTTTTCTATTGATTTGGGTAAAGCTCTTTGTCAAAAATATTAATAGCCAATCGTATTGTGAATACTTTCTAACTTGCTTTTATATTTGACTTTGTTTATCATTATTTTCCTCCATATCCAAAATCGTTAATGTTTACCTGTGGAGTTGAACGTCATGTTTCAAAGGCCCTTCCCCAGTTCAGATTTAGAAAACAATCCCTCATGCTTTGTCCTCAAATTCCGTGGCTTCGTGTTTTACATCTAAGTATGTTGTTCGTTGGGATTGTGTCCTGATGTAATGAGTGGGGTAGAGATTCAGCTCTTTACAAACCCCACAACTTTTCCTAAACGACCTGCCGGTTGCCCCAGCCCCATTTCCTGACCACCCCCTTTCTCTTCCCACTCTGAAACGAAGCCTTTATGGGACCCAATCCCCACATGCATTCGCCGCCCTTTCTCACCTCATCCTTCTGTTCTAGCCATGGGTTTTGATCGCTCTGCTTTGTAATACATTTTGATATCGGGTAGAATGAGCCGCTTCCTTCCTGACTCCCTTTCTCTTCTTCTCAGAATTTTCCTGACATTCTCAAAAGTTCATTTTCTTCTCTGAATAAAATTCAATATTTTACTGGAACCCATTAAAAACTCCTTGGCATGGGGAGCACATTAAACGTGTGGAGAATGGGTTTACTTGTAGATTAATTTGTGCCTTAGCATTACGTTCTTCCAGATGAGGACAAGGGAAACGGGCTTTCCACTGATCTCTGCAATCTTCTCCCGGACTTAAGGCCAAGGCAGAAAAAGGGGCCAGGGCATCCTCGCCTTCTGAAAGTGGGCCCCTTTGCTAACGCCCCGATCTTTCTCCTACCTGCAATTTGTCTGGGGCAAAGCAGCATAGACGGACAGTTGTGGCTGGCAAGAGCCTATTAGGAAGTCTCCTTCCTCTCCTACTCGATGCCTCCCTGCCTCCCTTCCTCCTTCCCGGTGGGTGCCGACTAACACCGCTTTGTGAATTCGGGGAAGCATTTAACTCCTGGCAGAGGGTGGGGTGGAGAGGGAGCACCCTGCTTGCAAAGCATTTGGCAATGCCTATGGTGCAAATCTTCCCACTGTGGCAATTTCAAGCTATCATTGTGAGGTCGCCAAGCACCACTGGGAGGAGGTACACACAGTGGACTGCTATGGCCCGCCCTAGTGGCTTGGCTCCTGCTCCAGCCATCACCCCCATCAGGAGCCTCCCGCAGCAAATGCACGGCTTCCCTCCCCCAGCGTCCCAACATCCCAAAGACAACTCAGACTCCTCCTGCTCCAGCGAAACTCATGCCCCCAGGCCCAGCCAGCTCCGTGTCCTGGGAAGGAAGAGCATCACCTCACACCCCGTCTCTCAGGTCAGAAGTGTGAGCATCCAGTGCTGTGGCTTCTCCCTCAAGCCACCCCCACTGTCATCATCGTGAAATTCATCAACTTCACCCAAGCCACGGGCTCCCTGCTGCCTGGGGATGAAGCTCTAGCTCCTGATTACTTTACTGGACTCTGCACCCAGGCCCTTCCTGACCTTGCCAGCTTTCCTTCAGAAGGGCTTTCTCCATCCTTCAACAGTTCCGGGTGCTTCCCAGGCTGCCGGCTCAGCACCCTTCCCTGGGCCTCATTACCTGGGTAACCTCCGTTAAGTCCTTGATTACAGTCTAGTTGTCCTTTCCTCCCAGAAGCCTTTCCTGTCCCTCCCCAGCCCCACGTCCAGTACCTGCTCCTTGTCCCCACAGACCCCGGACGGTCCCTGTCTCAGCACTTCCTGTCTGTACTGTAATGGTTGATGAAACTGATGGTCTCTATCACCGGATCGAGGGCCTGGAGGGGCACGCAGGCCATGGTCAAGTTTCCATTGGCTACCGAGCACCTAGGCTCCTAACAGAAATGCCCACACGTGTGTCTATCTGGAATGGGGCAGCTCCTTGTGGATGGGAGTGAGAAGTTCTGATTTCTCCTGAAGAGCAGCCAGGGAGCTCAGGGATCCCTTTGAGAAGGGGGCATTCCCTAACCTGGCAGATGACCTGCCCTGCGGCTGCAGGCCAGCCCCGCTGAGTGCCCAGGCACTCTGCTCCAGACGCCTGCTTCTCTGGAATGTGAGCCATCCTCCTCTGAAGTGCCCGGCTGTTTCCCCCTTTGCTTAGACATTTATCAAGATCCAGGAGAGGAGGGAGGTGGCCCTGGAGAGTGGCGAGGTTGCTTCTGATGAGCAGCATCTATTCTGTGCCCTTCCTGGCGGAGGGGAAAGCCACATGTTCCCATCATGCATGGCTGCTGCCCAGTACTTGCCCACTTGACCTCTACCCTAATAATAAGCAGACCCTTGTCTTCCCCTTCCCTGCTCAACCAGCCCAGGGCATCAGGAGGAGCTGAGAGGGTGGCCCTGATGTCTGGCGAGGACTTGGCCAGGGTGGCTGAGCCATCCTGGTGACAGTCACCCAAACAGGCCAATGTCCAAGAATCCTGGGCTTGGTCAGGGACCATGAAACCTTTCCTAGCTTCAATTTAGGCATGCACAGGTACAATCATGTATACAGGAGACTGTATACACAGCAGAACATCAGCACAGGAGATGCCTCTGGGGGAAACACAGGCTTAGGGGAGAGGCTTACCTGGCCAAACCCAGGCTCCTGCAGTCAGTATCTGAACCTCAGGCGTGAACAATGAGTGTGAGCTCTCAGTTACCTTCCGAAAAGTGTGCTGGTGAGGCTGCCTGTGCTAGAGGCCTGAAGGAGGCCTAGAAGGTGACAGCTGCCCAGGAGATGGCCGTCACCGTTAGGTGAAGTACCAAATGGAAGGTACTTCTCTCCACTGGATTCAAACCCAGTGTGGTGGCTTCGTATGCCCAGGTCAGGACATGCCCAGGCAGATAGCACTGCTGCAGAAGGGGAGCGTCGGCAGACTGGGGTAGCCCATCTGCAGGATGTGCTGAAAGGGCATCTGGGGACCAGCATGGGGACATCTATGGTCAGAGCAGGAGGCAGGCAGCAATGATGGTGCAAGGGCGGGCCTCATCTGTGTTCCTCCCCTGTCCTTCAGTCAGGCTCACCCCAGGCTCCATCCTCCACGTCAGAACCAGGCCACTGTCTTGTTTCTCTATGACCTTCCTATCACACAGCTGGGCTCAGGGCATCTGTACTGTGGCTCCCCTAGTACATATGGAAGCACATCGGAGCAGCAGCCATGTGAGCCCAGGAAGGACAGTGACACCACAGTCTGGCCAGGCTATTACAACAGCAAGTTTAGAGTACACACTCAGGTGTCACTCAGTCATGGCTGGGTGATCACTTCCGGTGTGGCCATAGTCTTAGCTATGTGACTTTATGCAAGTCACTCAACTTCTCTGTTCCTTGATTTTCTCATCTGTTAAATGGACATAAAAACAGATCAGATACTGACTGCAGATTAGTGCTAAGTGTCAGTCCTTATCATTATTGAGTGGGCTGAGTCCAGAAGAAAAGTTTATTAAGGACAAGTCTCCTCATGCAGGTCTATTCCAATGCTGCCTCCGGCCCAGGTCCCCCTGCACCTACCTGTCTGCCAGCCCTGGCTCACCTGCTCACCCTTCTGCTCCTGCTCTTACCCTCTGGGTTCTCCAAGCAGCCCTGACTGGCTCTGCCTCTCAGCTGCCAGCACTTACCATGGCCCATCCCTGGCTCTTGAGCTCCCGGTGGCTCGTACCATGGATATAACTTAGCATTTGATTCCTGACCTTTCTTAGACCTTGGTAGGGGAGACCCCTGCTTTGCCTTTGTTCTGGGTGTCTTTGTTGAAGGTGGGATAATGGGCGGGCAGGGCTTCATGCATTCATTGTCTGTTCCTGAGCCCCTCACCGTGTGTGGTAGGTCAGGAAAAGAGCAGGGTGACAGGGAGCTGTGCTCTGCTGCCATGGTGGAAGCCTGGGTACCAGCACTTCTGCCCCAGCTACTGTGCATAGGACCCCTAACAAGCCCTTTGCCTTCTCTGGGCCTCAGTTCCCCCTTTTGAGAGAGCTGTGGTGGACCACATCTGGGGTTCCCCAACCCATGACATTCAGCGAGTGGGCACTCTGGGAACAAGCACGGTCCTCCTTCCCAAAGCTACGATATCTACCAGCTGCATCGCCCACAATTCTCTCACAGTCCCTAAGGAAGGACGTCCAAGGAAGCCACATGATTTTCCCAAGCTCCGGGCCCTGGCTAGGGGGTGCTGGTTAGCAAACAGGACGCAGGGCTGCACATGGAAAGGAGCCTCTGAAGGCGAATGGTTGGGTTAGGGCTCCTCCAAGACCAGAAGCCAGTGCCTGAATCAGCGAACCTGGACGTGGCTTCTGGAAACACAGCCTTGTCCCAGCAAAGCTGGTGCACTCATCCGGGGGTGCAAGCACTTTCTCCCTTGCTTGTGAACCGCAGGGCCACCTCGCAGCTGCTGGACTTCTGTGGCTGGAGGCTAGGCCCTCCCACGCTGCCCCAGGCTGTAGTTTAGGTATATTTAGTCAGCCACGTTCTTCATCAACAACAGCAGCACTGAGGTCGGCAGGGCTGACCACAGCACATGTGGCTGCCACACCCAGAGACTCAGCGAAGCACCCCCTACCCGCCTTTAGCCTGTTCCATTAACTGTCCCATCCCCCCACACCCCATAAAAGAACAGCAACTTACAGGGGGGCCACGGGGACCGATGATGGACATCCCGGCATCTCCAGGGGCGCCCTGTGAGGGAGGAGGGGAGAGGGAGTGTGGGGCAGGGCAGAGGAGACAGGGGAGGGGATGGCAGGTGGGACGGGTGGGATGCCAACCCTGAGCACCCAAAGGAGGCTGCAGATAGAGGACAGCAAGGGAGTGGGGGAACAGAGGGCCGAGCGGAAGGTTCAGGAAGGGTTGGAGGAGCAGTAGGAAGCAGCAGGAATGAGAAGAGATGTGAGCGAGGGCGGAAGATGTGGGGTGCAGAGGAAAGAAGGAGGTGGGCCAAGAGATGAGAGAACAGGTAGTGATGGGCAAGAGGGACTCCCAGGGTCGGGGGAGACTCCGCAATGGCTGTCAAAAAGTTTCAAAGCCCCACTCTGTCCCCATCCCCAAGTACCTATCTGGATGGTGAACAGCTCCCTGCCCTGAGCATGGTTTGTGAAAACAGGGGGCGGGGGACACAAGTCACACAGGACAGGACGTGGGCCCAGCAGCCCTGACACTGAACAGTTAAGGTGGCTTGAACTTTCTAGGCCTGGTTTGCGAAAGCCATGGTCAAGGTTTGAGCACAGTTTTTGGCCCTGTAAGATGGCGTGTGCCGGGTTAGGAGCTCAGGTAAATAAACACTGCGTGCATGTGTGTGAGGGAGAAGGATGAATGGAATAGGGATGGCGAGGAGAGGAGGAGCTCTGCAGGAAGACAGACTGCCCTGCTGGGCGGAGGCACGAAGCCCACTCTCCAAGTTCTACCCCTTTCTGCAGAAGCAGGCAGGGGAGTGACAGGGCCCAGGGCCTGAGTTCAAGGCCTTGCTCTGCCAGGCAAGGTGCAGAAAGCCTCAGAGCCCAAAAGCCTGACTGGGAACTGCAAAGCCAAGGGCACTGTGCAGCCCTCAGGGGCAGGGGCAGAACTGCGTTTTGTGAAATGTCATGCCTCCCGCACAGCTAAGGGACAACTAAGGGTGTCATTGCAATGACACCACGAAGCCATGTGGTGCAATGGTTAGAGCCAGAGCTTGGGTTTGCCGGCCAGCTCTGCTTCTTACCAGCTAAGTGCCCTGGAGCAAGCTAATCTATAGCAGGAATTATAGCTCCTGTCCCACAGAGTGGATGTGAAAAGTTCACGGCATGATGCCGAGAAGTACTTAAAACAATGCCCGAGCCACAAAGTGATAGTTTCTCTCCCTGCCAGGGTGGGACCAACATTCTCAGTGCATTCGGAGGACAGCGCAGCATGGTGATGGGGGCCCCAGACTTGAAGTCAGACATGCTGGGATCCTCTCCAGCTCTGGAACTTTCCAGTCATGTGACCTGTAGCATGTGACTTTGCCTCTGTCTTCAGGTACGCAAGAATATGAAACTTCCCTGGAAGAGTTATGTCATTGACAAAAACCTTAAAACTGGGCCTAACGCAGCTCATCCATGGTAGCTGCTATTATTATTATTATTGCCATCGTTCTTTTGGAGATGGAAGACTCTATTGAGGAAGTATTGTGCTGGGCAGGCAGGAAGTACTGAGCTAGGCACCAGGAGGTTTGGTTTCTAGCCCCAGCTCATCACTACTACTGTGTGGCCCTGGGCAAGCCCCAGTTCTTCTCTGGGCTTGTTTCCTCCTCTGTCAAAGGAAGTAGTAAGCTAGGTTGTTTCAAGAGCGCCCCCGGGGCCGGGCTCCTGGGCTCTGGATTCTTGGGGGCTCATCTTCTTGCTTCCTCTCTTGGTCCCAGGGTCCCCCTGAGCATTTCCAGCCACTCAACAACAATGGGCTGGTCTCCTTGCCTAGGGGAAAGGTGACATCCTGGCAGGGAATCATGAAGTCAGGAAGGCAAGGCAGGGGAGACCACTCCGCCAGGAAAGCTGGATGCTGGCCTAGGGAT
This sequence comes from Aplodontia rufa, assembly GCA_004027875.1. NCBI lineage: Eukaryota > Metazoa > Chordata > Mammalia > Rodentia > Aplodontiidae > Aplodontia > Aplodontia rufa. Next base: position 92,631 of record PVKS010000619.1, on the reverse strand, counting down.
CCCAAGACTCGGGCTCGGGGGTGTGGAGGCTGTTAGGAAACTGGCTGCCAGAGGCTGTGAGGGCACGACAGGCCTGCCACATGCTCTGCTGGGGCTGGGGTGGCGGGGAGGTCCAGGATGGGGGTGCTCTCAGGGGCATCTTTTCCCACCACCAGGAGCCTGCCAGGAACCAGGAGGCTGGGTGAGGGCAGATGGGCAAAGGGTGGACTCACCTTCTCGCCTGGTTGGCCCTTCACTCCCTGGGACAGCCACATGTGACACAGGGTGCAGAGAAGAGAGGGAGGGAGAGAAAAAGCAAGAGGATGAGAAACAGGCACCAATTCAAGAATCCACCGCAACCAAATGAAAGAAATCATCGTAAAATAAGAAACATAACAAAGCACAGATGCTGACACACGACAGGCCCCACGTCCAAGAAGCAATGCGCGTGGAAACCTGTGGCCTCACCCCTGGTCCAGGCCTGGCTGGGGTTCTAGATAACCGAGTTAAACAGTGGCCGGGGCTGCAGGAGGCCCTCTCCAAGGTGTGTGTGTGTGTGAGAGAGAGAGAATATTAGACCCAATGTAGGTCAGTAGGTCTGCCCAAGGAGCCATGACCCAGCTGGCCAGGTCAATAGAAAGTGGAGCGGAGGCTGGGGACAATTTCCCAAGGATGTCTTGTGGTGCATCTAGGAGCTTTGAAAATCCACTTGGAGACCAAGTACAAAACTGTGCCAAGCTAGATAGCACTGTTAGGGCTGGCCAGGCCAGGTGGAAGTGAGGAGGCAGAGGGACATTAGCAGACAGAGGGGAGGTCACATAGGCTGGAGGATGGGGCAGCACACAGAGAAAGCTGAGTCGTTGACCAAGGGGGTCTCTGGTAGCACAATGAGCTTGGATGGGCAGCCCCAATGCGCCCTGCTCCCAACAGCCAACAGCGCCACCTCTGGCGAAGCCCGGCAATGACCCAGGAATTTCACAAGCTATGCTTATCAGGAGGCCCAGGCCAGGACCCCTAGGGGCAGCCAAATGGGCCCACTGCCACATTTAAAATAGCACAGGCAGTGTGAAGCCCCAAAGTGTCTTGAAAACAGCCTTGCCCAGAAGGAAGTAGGAGTAGTCCTGTGGCCTCCACCTCTCCCCACTGATGTGGGTCAAGATAAATTCAGATGGGCACTTCCTGGGGGGGAGCCTGGGCAGATGACAACAGGGCCCAAGAAGGAGTGCAGGAAGGGGGAGGCAGGAGACAGGAGGTGCACCTTTGTATTTTGCAGCCTTCCCTGGGGCCTGCAGCTAGTCTTGGGGTAAAGCCTGACACAGCGTGCCCATGAGAAAGGATGCAGAATATGGTTTCCTGACTCTGTTCAGGACCCGGGACGACTTGGGTGGACTCGGGTTAGCAGTTAGAGAACCGAAGCAGAGGGGCAGGTCTGGCAGAGATTACAGTCTGGAATGGGGGGAGAGCTTCATTGGGGTGGCCCAGGGCTACCAACCCCTATTCCTTGACAGACAGGCTTGGGTGGGCCATGGGGAACTTCAAAGCTTTGTGACCTGGAAGGCATGTCCCAAACACTGGCATGTCTCGGGCCTCTGGGGCCTCAGCCCAAGGACCAGACCTGCCTTAGAGCATTGCCAGGGTCAAGAGCACACGTTTGGAGTCTGGCTGGGTTAAAGTCCCTGCTCAGTCGCTTCCTGGCTGTGCAACCTTGAGAAACATATTTATCTTCTGATAAATTTGCAGTTTTCACATCTGCAAAACACCCACCTCCAGCAGCTCTTGTGAGGACCAAACAAGCAGATGGGTGTGAGGCTATAGTGCAATGCCCAGTATTGGGTTGGCACTGGTGAGGGCTGGCTGAAGTTGGGACGCCAGGCATGCAAATTCACACGTCACAGCCATGCCTAAGGCAACCCCAGTCCCGGAGGTGAGATTCAGAGGCAAAGCCAGCAATGACATGGGGGTGATGGTGCTGGGACTGGTGCAGGCGGGGAGGGTGCCTGGAGAGCCAGGCTGGAGGTTGAGGCCAGCGCTGGTGGAACGTTAGGAATCAGATGGGAAGAGCAGCCTCACCCGTGTCCTAGACCATGCAGCGGAGAGGCTGGTGCCTGGCTGCCGCTCCCTCAAGCTGTAGCTCATCTAGCCCTCTGGAGACCAGCATCTTGAGGCTGCCAGGGAAAAAACCCCGGTGCCAGGACCTCAGGGCCTGGTGCCAGCCTTTCCATTTCTGGAAAACACTCTCCCTTTCATCCATTCTAATCTCCTTCTTTTCATCTTCATTTTTCAGCAGAAGACATTAAACATTTTCACGCTCAGCCTCCTGGTGAGGATCGAGAGGCATTGCCTGGAACCAGGCCCTGTCTTCACAGTCTTTGAGCCTCCATCCACACAAGATCCTTCTGGAAACTTTGGCTCTGCTGGCGGACGGTGGCAGGACAGCTGTAAATCCTAGGGTGAGCTACCTTTCCTCAGGCTCATGTCTCGGCCCGTCATCCAATAGGTGATCAGCAAAGAGCTTTGTTCTGGCAACTGTTTGGGGTTTTTTCACTCCCACCGCTGTGGCAGCTTTGTGCAGAGCACTGTGGTCCCAGCTTATCCACCAGGGACACGTTCCAGGACCCCCATGGATGCCAGAAACCTCACATTAAAATGGGCCTTATATGTACTCTGGGTTTTTTTGTACACATACATATATACCTGTGATAACATTTAATTTATGAATTGGGCACAGTGAGAGATTAACAATAACTAATAATAAAATAGAATAATTATAACAATAACAATATATATTTTAAAAGTTATGTGAGGGACTGGAGCGGTGGCTCAGTGGTTCTGGTGCTTGCCTGGCATGCGCGAGGACACGGGTTCAAACCCCAGCACCTCGTACACAATGAAGTGTTGCAGCAATGAAAGCCACATGAAAAACTAAATAAAATTGATTCTCTCTCTCTCTCTCTCTCCCTGTACCTCTCTCTCTTAAAAAAAAAAGGTTATGTGAATGTGGTATCTCTCAAAATATCTTCTTCTTATTATTTTGGTACCGGAAATTGAACCCAGGGGCAATTTACCACAGAGCTACATTCCCCAGTCCTTTTTATTCCTAAGTCACCAGGCTGACCTTGAACTTGCAGTCCTCCCGCCTCAGCCTCCTGAGCTGCTGGGACTGCAGGCATGGTCATCGGGTCTGACTTCATGCCTTAGTATACCTGGCAATGTTTTTGGACCGTGGTTGACCACGAACTGTGGATAAGGGTGGCCTGCTGCAAAGCCCGACTGTGAGCACTGAAGGCTGGAGTGAAATCTCTTCCCTTCTTTTTCCCTGGCCCTCCCTGAAGCTGCCTCTTTCTTTGGGGGCAGCACCTTGCTGTGATCTGGAGGACAGGCCAGCATGGAGAAGCAAGCACTTGCCACCCAAGCAGGGGTAAATGGGCCAACTCACCACACGTCCAGGCATCCCAATGGCACCTTTGTTCCCCTAATGAAGGAGGCATACATAATCAGTTGTGGCTGGAACCCGCCAGTGTGACCCACAGGCTAGTTGTACACTGTGTTTGGGGCACAGCGAATCTGCATTGTGCAGGCAGCTGAGTGCACCCTGCGTGAGGCCCAGGATGAACTTCCCAGGGGACCCCCACAGACTGTTCTGTGAGTGGCCATGCTCAGGCATGGTGTAGAATGAGCACTCAGGCTGGAGTCTGGCCCAGCCTGGGCCTCTGGTTCCCTTGCTTGTTTTCAAGGTCCTTCCTGCCTTAGACTTCTGCTGTTGAGACCCACCCAGTGATGGCCAGAGTGGGCCTCACCATCACACTCAGCTTCCTGGTATGGAGCAAGGTGACTGGCAGCTCCCAGGTGACAAATGGATGAATCATTTCCCTAGGTCTGTCTGCCAGTTAGGGAGCAGCGCCCACGCTCCCCTGCAGCTCCCCCAACCCCTCTGCATGTGGAGGCGACGGAAGGAGCCCTTCTCGTGCCTCAGAAAGGGCAGGAAGGACCATGAGCTGCATCATGAGTTTCGGATGCTCAGAGGGAGCCGCTTTGTTTCGTAGCCAGGCGTCACATCTTCTTGCTCTGGAAATCTGCTTAGTAAGCTTTGTTTCTCTCCCTTTTGGTTGATGATATTTTTTTGCAATCATATGCACGCAGACATCATAAAATCTGGGGTGGGGCCTGGAACAACAGCAAAGCAATGGGGTGCAGAAAATAGGGTCGTGTTTACCTGGCCTGCTGGGCAGGAGGGAACTGTGCTCTTGCACTCCCCTGGAATGCGCAGGTGTTTTCTGGGTGGGGGACAGCGCAACTCCTGACCCCACTGAGGCAAATGCCCTGAGGGACAATTGGCATCCCTACGTGGGACACACCAGAGAGCACCAGTCCGCTCCAAAATTCGGCTCTTATTAAAAATATGTTGCGAAGACCAATCCTTCGCTCTAGAATGGGAGGCAGCGCCTGCTCTGAGCACTGACTGTTTCCTGAACCCCCTTCAGCAGCAGTCAGGTGAAGGGGGATAACAAGAGCTTCTCTCCAGGAGCTCCTGGGATGATGTCTCTGAAAAGCTTTCACCAGGGCCTGGTCCTTGGTTTGTGTTGAATAAATCGCATCTACTAGTGTTAAGCCCAGCACAGCTGTGGGCAAATGAGTTGTGTATTTCACAGAGGGACCAGCGTCAGCAAATCTTGTGGGTCACTCCCAGGTCCCTTCAAGTGGAAGAATGAACGGGGCCATGACCCATGGATGAGAAATCTGCTTGTCCTGCTGAGAAGGCCAGGCTAGTGCTGGTTGTCGGCTGTGACATCCACATGGTCCACTCACTCCTGTGCTTTGGAATGATATTTCAGCATGTGTGGTTTAGATTCTTTTTCATTTTTTTTAAACTAATGTTCTTTGCAGTCCTGGCCATAAAGTGCTCAGGTTAGGGATAGGCGTGGAATGGCCAGAGACTGGAAACTGCAGTTTCTGCTCTGTGGATTGCCCCCTAAATGCTTTTTAAAGGTGGATGTTGTAAGAAAAAAAAAGTCTGCCCACGTTCGCTCGGTCATCTGACTTCTCCCCTCCTTGGATTTCACAGGACTGATTCACCCGTTCTCTGTTGCTGTGCGGCTCTTACCGGGAGAGTTTCCGCTTTCGAGGCTGAACATTCCCCCACATGCATGGCATTAAGAGAGTCATTGTTGGACATGAATTCTAGAAGCTGTTGGATTTGTCAAATGGCCAAAATATAATTTATAAAAGGGTAGTAGATGGGAGCACAGAATGGCCTGGAGTCCTTTGGATGTGGCTTTGAGCAAAGAGGGGACAGAGCAGACAGGGCCACCCCAGGTCCCCCTTTGCACCCTTCCTCAGCCTCTCTGGCTGGCTATAGCAGCTTGTCTGAGTCACTCCCCATCCAAGGGCCCATGTGTCCATTCCCAGGACTCATCTCACCTATCGAGGCCTGATTCCATAGAGCAGTGTCCTAGGAGCCTGTAAAGGTGGTTCTCAGATATGAAGCATGGACCCAAGAGGCAGGGGTATGTGATGGTGAGTGGCAGTAAGGCCCTCAACCAGGCTACCACTGAATTGTGCAAAGTTGGGCAATGTATTTTACCTCTCCAACTCTCAGTTTCCTCATCTCTAAAATGGGCATAAAATACCCCTTGTGCTGAGTTGTTGAACAAGTCAAGCGTGAAGAATGATTAGCACAGCATACCTGGCACCTCTTATTGAAATAAGAAATGGCTATTAGTGTTCTTTTGACTTTGCCCCAAAGTTCCCATGAGTCTGCTGCCATGATCCACCTGCCTGATGTCCCGGGACGGCACCAGAGCCACAGTTGCAGCTGCAGGCTACAGACGTTCTCCAGGGATCCAAGGCAGACGGGCTGGGGGTGGGCCTCCCCCAAGCTCCAAACAGGAGACTCCAGAGAGAGAGTCCTGTCCCTCAGAGACACCTGGAGGAGAACCAGCTGCCCAGCCCAGCCAGCCCTCAAACTGAGAGTGAGCAGCCAGAGAGCTGGCAGTGTGGCTCAGGGGTGGAGTGTGAGGTCCTGGGTTCAACCCCCAGCACCACTAAATAAACATAAATAAATTATTTAAAAAACGCATGAAAGAGACAGCAGAGGAAAGAAGCAATGAAGGTTACTTACGGGGAGCCCAGGTCTTCCAGTGGGGCCCTGAAATAAATTAATGAACAGTGAATTTGAGGTTATGCCGCTTGCCAAGCATGCATGAGTACACGAGTTCAAACCCCAGCACCACATACTCAGCAAAGTCTCAGAGCAACAAAGGTCACATGAAAAACTAAATAAAAATTGTTTATCTTTTTCTCTCTCTTTCACTGTCCCTCTCTCTTAAAAAAAAAAAAAAAGAATTTGACCTGGGCCAGGGTACTGGAATCAACCATTCGACCCCACCCCAGCCAGCAGCAGGACCTTGCTAAGGAAGGGAAGGGCTTTCTTTCAGTTCCACTGTTCATTCATTCAGAAAACAGGCAGCAGGGCTCCTGGCATGCCAGGCCCAACCTAGGAATAGGGAACAGAAAGACGGGAATGTCCCCGCTCATGACTCAGATCTTCAGGGGTGTAGGTCTCACAAGTGTGCCTATCTCTCCGCGCCTTTCTGCCTTGCTCAGGGCAATATTCTGTCCACCACTCGTGTGTGCTGGCTCTGGCCCAGGAGAGGGTGGGGGTGGACATCAGGGATTGGTTTTCCCTGTCCCATCACACAGGAGACGCCGGATGCTGGGGAGAGCCTGTCACTCACTGGGAAGCTCCTGCAGGACCTGTCACATCTGAGCCGATGGCTCTGGCTAGTGATCATGGAGGCTCGTGAGAGCACCTGCAGAGGACCGCGAGGGAAGCAGTGAGACTTCCTTCGACGACTCTGGCCAGAGTCAGACCACTCACTCCATGACAGGTCAGTGCTGGGCAGGAGGTTTCAGGCTGGGCCTCAGCACAGGTGGGAGCCTCTGAGGCTCCAGGAGCTATTTTAAGGGACCACAGCTCTGTCTTTCTTGAATCCGTTCTTCTTAACCCTAGCAGTACTGACTGCCTGGCACAATTCTGAGCACATAGAAAAGACCCTATATAATGGACCTGAAATCCCATCAAAAATAGAAAAACAGTCACCAAACCTCTTATTAATTATAGTAGTTATCTTCACAGCAATACACATACCAGGCAGTTTAAGAACCAGCAACATCCCCAGAAAGTATCTTTTACTATTGGATGCCAACTTCCAGATGGATCTGAGAAATTGCCCTAATGGCTGGCTCCTGGGGCATCCTGAAGCACCTTGCTGGGAGGGGAGAGACTGTGCCCTAACCCTGGTATGGCTGGGATCTGGGATGCAGGACAGGTGGAGACAGATGGCTTAGGAGCACGTGCTCAGCCCACCTGAGCGCCTATCTTAAGCAAGAGGTCTGTTTTCCTTGTGCCTGTGTTTCCTTGTCTTGAAAACGGAGAATCATTATCTGTGTTCTAGGATTAAATGAGATAATGCACGTCAAGCATTGAGCTCGGGCTGTCACAGAGCACTGTGACAGGCAGGCTGTTACCTTTGTTGCTGGAGGAGAGAGGACAGGAGAGGGAGGGGCATGGAGCTGGCCTAGGTTTCCCCTGTGCACAGTGTCTCTCCTAGACATCCTGCCCTTCCCATAGACCAAAGGCAGAATAGGAGTGAGTGTCCCTGGAAGACACAAGCCTGTTCCCTGAAGGACTGCTGAGGCAAACTCAGTCCCCTTCTGTCCTCGTCCCTCAGCAATGGCACAGTGACTTTGCAGGGTCAGGAAAAGGAGGGATGTTGGGCAGTGGGGCTGGGACTCATCTCCATCCCCCTCTCTCTGTGTGATTTTGCCCCCTACATTGCTAAAATATGAGTTCCCGAGGGCAAGCGTTCCAGGGACTGAGGAAGGCAGAGCTCCTGGTGGATGAACGAACTCGGAAGCCCAGCCTCCAGTGGTTCCAGACCTCAACAAAGACAGCACAGGCCCTGCGAGCCCCTCCCCACACCACAGCATCAGCCGGGACCCCCACCCTTCACTTCTACCCAGCCCATCCCCTCACAGCACAGAGTGGGATGGGAGGTGGGGCAGGCACCTTCTCCCTGCCCCAGGGAATAGAGATTCCAACCTCACACAGTGGGTCTACCCTGAACAGGAACAGAAGAGAAGTTTTACTCCCTGCCCTTACTATGTGCAGCCCAGTCATCTGGGTCATGCGACCCTCACAAGAGCAAACCAGAGAAACATCTCAGGCCCCAGGACAAGGAAAAGCTGTGTTTCACCAAACCTCACTATAGCCTGAGTCTCCCCAAAGCTCTGCGTTCCTCTTTGCTCCGACCACCAGGGAGCTCAAAGCCAACTTGTCCTGCCTCTGCTCTCCATCTCCTCACCTGGTTTGTAAATCCCCTTCTCAGAATGAGGCAAGGTAGAAATAAATGAAATAATAAATTAATAAAAATTCACAGAATGACAATCTCTTCCTTAAAATTAAAGGCTTACAAGAGCCTTTGGGGAATCATCTAGGAAAGCCCTGTTTCTAGGACGAAAGGAGTTCACATATTCTAAATGGAACAAAATATATACATACATATAATATTTGTAAACACATATGTTCCCCATAACAGCCAGGTGAGTCGAGGAAACTGAGGCTCAGAGAGATTAAGCAACTTGCCAAGTCACAGCTAAGAGTGGCAGTGCTAGGATTGGGGCATGGGTGGTCTGGCTCTAGAGCCTGGTCTGATGATCATTGTATTACGCAGCCCGCGTGCAAACCTGATAGCACCTCACACACTGGAAGTGACAGCTTGGGTTTCGGCAAAGACCGTGTTCAACCTTGTCTGGCAGCTGACATAAGTATTTTCTTGTATTCCTCCCTACTTCCCTTGGTCATCTGTTTCAGTCTCACAGTTCCCAGTATTAAGAATGTCTTCCATTCTAACCCAGGGATGGTCGGTAGATGTCAGTCGGAGCCGCAGCTCCCATGGATTGGGAATAATAAAGGTTTATGTTAAAGCAACTCCCAGTTGATTAGGAATGTCTGCTGTGGGCAGGAGGGTGGCGCACTGGTGACCTCCCACTTGCTCCTGGCTCCAGTGGCTCCTGCTGCAGCACCAATCCATCCTCCATGGTTGTGTGCAGACCTCGTGTCCACTGGAAGTTGGGTCTTCCAAATGGAGGTCAGAGCCAGCCCCTGAGATGCACCCAGAGGGCAGCAGACAGGCATCCGGTTAGCTCTCACCTCTGGCCACCCGCATCCTTCTTTTGCAGGAAGTGGAGAGAACAGAGTTGAGGAGGTGATCCCTGCCCTGGTCAGCTTCCTGTTCCCTCCTGCTGCTGCCTTGTGGTTTCAGCCAGCACTGGGCAAACGTTTAGGGGCCTCTTCTGGGGAGGAGCAACCTGGTCATTCCCCTTATTCCCTGGCTGTTGGTGGTCAGGTGGGCAGAGACTGTGAGCAGAGACTCACATTCCCCTTCCTCATTTGCTCCTTTACTGAAGACCCCAGAACACCAGTGCACACTCTGGCTGGGAGCAACTTCTGGGTCAGGCAGGCACAAACTCTCAGCTAAATTGTTAAATTTAGAGATGAGGACTCTTTTGGCTTCACCAAAAAAAAAAAAAAAGGAGAAGGAAGAAGAGGAGGAGGAGGAGGAGGAGGAGGAGGAGGAGGAGGAGGAGAAGGAGGAGAAGGAGGAGGAGGAGGAGGAGGAGGAGGAGGCAGGCAGCCCAGTTCCAGCTGGTGGTCTATGGAAGTTCCCTGAGGCAGTTTATTTTGGAAGATGGATGATAGGAATTGCAATCTGACATCCCAAACATGCCTTGATAAATCACCCCTTCTCCTCTCAAAGAATGACTAGGTTTTCCTCTCTCATTGTGACCTACCAAACTGGAGATCCTACCAGACAGTATCCTCAGCCTGGGTTTGAGGTTGTCTCAGGGCATGGATGGAATATTAAATGATAGTCTCATTAAAAATCGGGCAGGCTGCTCTCACAGGTACAGATCATGAGAAAAACAACGAAAATGATTTCTCCAAGTGAGGAATTACGAGGGGGTAGATTTCAGTAATGTTGAAAAAGGCCTGATACGAGGGCTGGGGCCTTTCAATTCCAACCGCCAGTTCCCCCAGTGTCTTCTGGGTCTTTTGTTGGGGTATCAAATGCTGTTCTCTGGATCCATTACCTCGGCGGACAGGGAGACAGTCTCCTTGGACTCTTCTCTGGTTCTTTGGAAAGGACCCAGATCCCCTGCCCACCCTGGGAGTGAGGCCCAGGAAGAGGAGCGACTTGGTGTCTCTAACCCAGGCTGACCAGCAGATGCTGTTCCTGTTCAAATTGCCACCAGCTCCATCTGCCCCAAGTGACTTGACCAGAATGGAGCTGCCTATTCAGGGGCGAATAGGCGGGGACCTTGAGTGCGCCAGAGCAGCCCACACTTGGAGCCGCTCCCTGCCCTGCTTTCTGGATGGGGAGCAGAATGAGCAGGGTCCATCTCTTCTTTCTAGTGCCTGCTGAGGTTTTGACTCCAAGTTGATTCTTTTGGAGGACAAAGGAGCTAGCTGGTCTAGCAAGGGGCAAGTCGGCCTTTGATCATGAAATTAAGGCCTGGTTTGCCCCTGAGGCAGACATTGTCTTGCCCTACAGGGGCACAGAGGTGTGTGGAAATCAAATGTGTAGCCTCCATCCCCAAGCAAGCATCCTGGAAGGCCTTGCAGAAACAGTCTGCGTAGGAGCTCCCTGGAAGACGGCACGGACTCAGCCATCAGTGCCCCACCCGAGACCCTGTTACCGGTGGATGACATAGCCTTTCAGATGCATGGGAGCTGGCTGCGGTGTGAGTACTTACAGGAGGTCCTGAAAGAGAGAGAGAGAGAATGCCGGGGTCAGTGCCACTGCGGGTAGGAAGGGGACAGTGGAGAGGCAGCATCCAAGGATTCTTCAGCGGGGAGGGGTTTCCACTTGGTCTTGGGAGTTTGTATTTTCCTGGCTCACTTTCACCAATACGATCTCTCCCTCTTATCTCCATGTTTTCATTGCTGGAGGAGAAACCCAGAGATCTGGAACCCAGTCTCGGTCCTGCAGGGTGCTTAATGGTGGTCCCCAGGCCACAGTTTCCTGCCCCACTAAATGTGCTCATGGGCATGTCCCATGCTGGGTTGCTTTACCCAGCGGGGCAGGGGCCACCAAGGCACGCTGAGAAAAGTCAATATAACAACCCAAAGAGGTGAGGATTGTCAGCATGCTCCCTGTCCCCTGCAGGCTTCCCCTGACACACAATGGAAAACAAGCAGGAAGGGCAGGGTGGGGCCAGTTTCTCATTCATTCCCTGCCTGATGTCTATCAGGCCTGCCCTGATTTCTGAGTCAGACGACTTGACCCCTCCTGGGTCTGCTGCCCACAGCGGCTTTCTCAGCGCCCACCTCTCCAGCCCAGCCTGCATGCACGCCTCTCTCTTCTCTTGCTCCTTAGCTCCACTCTCCCTCCTACCACCCAGCCCTATCTCATTACTGGCCACAGCCAAGAATTACAAATTCAAGTGTTTTGAGGAGGGCCCAAAGGCAGTGGTGGCCCCAGGGGCAAAGAAAGTTGGAGAAATTGAAGACCCCTACAAATTGGGAACCTGAAGGCTTTGCTGCAGAAAGAGAGCCACAGAACCCCATGGCCCTGCATTTCCCAGCTGGGCCTGCATCTTCCCGGCCCCTGGTGACCTGGCCACGTCAACTCAGCTGCTAGTCCTGTGCTGCTTTTATGCCCAGCCAATAAAGACTCCTTGTGTTTTCCCCTTGCTCCTCAAGTTCCCAACGCCAGTTTCCTTCTCTCCTCCCTCTGCCCCATTCTCTGTCCTGGTCCCCATCCAGAGGAAGCAGCCTATCTCATGCCGGCCTCTGTCAAGACGTCATGTGAATGGGGAACAGAATGTTTTGAATTAAAAACAAAAAGAAAATGTCAAGAGGTGTAGTGACTGGGCCAGGAAACCTCAGACTGGTGGGCAGGTTTGCACGCAGCAGCAGCAGCAGCGTGAGACGGAAGAGGGGAGCATCTGGGACCTATTAGGGGCAAGGGAATGTCACCCAGAATCTGAAAAATCCCCTGGGAGTAGTCTGCCAGAGGGGCTGGCCCAGCTGGAGAGTCCCTGACTCCTGACTGGGGGATGTGTCCTCGGCAGGAGAAGCAGGATGGTGACAAAGTTCAGCCTGTGGCAATTTCTGGACAGTTCAGCCACATGGAGGGCAGATGTTCTGCACCCTCTGGGCCTGACGTGACCTGGGCTCCCAGCGCAGTAAGTTCTGGGGAAGTTCCCACTGACACAGGCCAGGGCCCTGCCTGTTGTTAGCAGTCTCCACTGCAAAGGAGCTGACACAGGAACGGGCACTGGTCCAGGTCCCTGGAGTGCACCCCTGAGGGATGTCGGTTGCATTAAAGGCGTCTAGGGTTTCTGCATCACCACTACCATCATCAGTGCTCATGATTCTAAGGTCCTTCCTAGGTACCAGGTGCAATTCTAAGTGTTTCCCATTATGAAGTAAGTTCTATTGTCCCCAGATTGCAGATGAAGAAACTGGGTCAAGGAAAAGTTGAGCAACTCCCCTGTGGCCAAGCAGTTAGTACCTGGAAGAGTTTCTGAACTGGTTGCTACAGTGCCTTTCTTTATGCCTTTCACTCAAAAAAAGTCACCCCATCCCCAAATTGCCTGCAGGCCCACATCCTCCCAGACCTCTCCCTGGGGTGCCCATCATGTTCCACCCCCGCTCCTCTGTCCAGACTCAGCCCTCTCGTGTATTGTTTGACTCCTTTTTCCTATGTAAGGGAATTTGGCTTTGCCAAACTCTTCCAGGCTACCATTGTCCCCACTTGTCACTTAAAGGTGCTAACTCAAGGGAGTTTAAAAAGAGGCCTCCTCTAACATTTACCTTTCCCCTGTTGAGGATGAGCATTGTCCTCATTCCGTGGGTCCTCCTGGAGGGTCTTTAGGCCCCTTGGGAAAACCAGCTACTATCCGTCCCCTGCCAGCTTTCATCAGACAGATGATGGGGGACTCCTGGGGACTTCTGGAGACTCCTGGGGACTCCAGGATTTCAAAGCAGATGCTTTACCTGGTTTTGTGTTCAACAACTCCCAGTAGCTATAAGGTGACTGGGGAGGCAGTGGCTTTGAAAAATCCAGCAGTGCCTTCTCATCACTCACTGGTTGGTCTCCCAAGTAGGCCAGGCCCAGTAATGTGGTCATTGACTGACCCATACTTTGGTGAGGAAACAAAGGATAGAGTCACCCCAAGGCATCACCAAGTCTCCATTATACAGATAAGGAAAGAGAATCCCAGGTTAGTGACCACTAACTGCATGGGCTGGGGGTGAGGACAGGACCAGACCCAGCCTCCTGATTCCCCATCCAAGAGTCCTGCCAAGCTAATGCCTGCATCACTACATCCTGAGGAAGGAGGACACTACATTGATGCTACTGCTACTATGCACCTGATGCTGGACATGGGGGCAGGCTTCTCCTTGCATCTAGGAGAATTATGAAGATTGTCCCAGCTATCAGGGTGGGTCGAGTGGCCTGCAACAGGGTTCTCTGGGAAGGGTCCACAGCAGCCGCCCAGTATAGGGACTTTCTATCTGGTACATTCCTCCCCAGGTCTGTCACCTGCTGCCTCAGCTTCCTGCTGTTCGCCCCCTGGGCTTGATCCACCTCCTCCAAACAAGTCAGCCATGTTCCTCCTAAATGCACATGCAGGGACGGACCCTATGAAGAAGGCTGGGGTAGCTGGCATTCCAGGTGTGCCTTTATTTTAGTCACCTTTTGTACATTTATTCATTCATTCATTCAACCAGCAACATTTATCGTGCGCCTGCTGCGTGGCAGGCAGGATGCTAAGTGCGGTAACTAGGACATTGTATTAGCCTTCGCAAAAATCTTGTGAGGTTGGCACAGTCGTTCCCATTTCACAGACAAGGAGCCAGATTAGAGGTTAAGCAATCCACCCGAGGTGGTAAACTTAGCAGCATGTTTTTCATTTTATTTTTCAGGCTTAGTTTCCATATGGTGGAGCCTGGATTTGAACCTGGTCTCTCTTACTCTGAAGCCTGTGTTCTCCAGGCTGGAGGTCATGAAGGTCTCCAGGGGTGGAGGGCACAGCCTACCCAGCCCGCCAGTCTCAGATCCTGGTCCTGGGCAGGGGATGGAAAGAGGCACAGGGTGCTCTGGGTTCAATGTTATTTGAGCTGTGTTCTGACCCTGGTTGGCTGCTGGGGCTCCCAGCAGCTGGGGTCCAGGGCCCTAACCCACGCCTCCTGGGGCCTGCTGCCAGGTCTCCCACAGCTGACCACCTGCCACTTGGCCCTGCCACATGTCCGACCCACCCATCGCTGCCAGGACAGATGCTCTGCAGTTCTGGCTTCCTTCAGACCTTGGGTAATTCACGGTACCAGTCACGCTGCCTGACAGAGTAGAAGTTCTCAACTGGGGACAAGGGACAGCTGACAATGTCTGGAGACATTTTTGATTGTCTCAGCTGGGAAGCTGCCCCAGGTCTCTAGTGGGTAAAGTCCAGGACTGCTGCTAAACAGATGATATGCAGAGCAATAAAGACATATCTGACTCCAAGTGTCAGTAGTGCTGAGGATGAGAAGCCTATGGGGACTAACAGGACTGTCCCTCCAGCTCTCATCTTGCCACACCCCTCTGTTGAGACCTCAGGCCTTCCTTGACCTATGCTTCGCCAACTTTGGGGATCCTATTCTTTTACAGCGTTGCCTGTTCTGCCTGCACCCGAGAGCTTGCTGGGACAAACAATAATTCCCGTCCTGAGCATTTATAGAGCTCCCGACACCGTGCTAAGCACTCCGCGTGCCTTGTTTCTCAGTCTGCCCCACGATCCAGGGAAGCAGCCACGATGATTGTCATTCCCACTGTGCAGATGTGAAGGGCTGAGGCCCAGAGGGTCTAAGGTGTGCACCCAAGATCGCAGCACTGCTTTCAAATCAGGACCCATTTGGCCATAGCACCAACACCGCTGGGCTCAGCGAAGCACAGCCTCTCACCACCACGGCCCCCAGAGGCCTGCAGGAGGCGCATGCAGGAGAAATCAGAGAAATGGCGTCGACTCAAAGAGCAGCCGAGGAAAGCCTGAAATCTTCAAGAACCATCTAGAGAAAGTTGCCGTGGCTGTTCAGGGAGCTGAATGAGCTGACAGCAGTCTGTGGCCTTTGAGGCTGACATTGGCTGGTACAACTGAGCCCTCCCTTTTACAGCCCTACAGCCAAGACCCCAGCTCTATAGGGACAGTGGGTGCCCCAGGAGCGTGTCTGACAACCAGGCTTTGTGACCAACGGAGAACTTCCTAGGAGTGTAGCTCACCATCACCCAGCCTGCTTGTGTGGCTGAGGAGGCTCAGAAAAGGATATGACTTGCCAATGGTTCACGGCTGGTAAGAGATTCTGAACCCAGTTTAGTGCTCCTCCCAGAGCAGCCTGGCCTGGGGAGAGCTTGGGAAAACATTGTAACCACCCAGGACCAGCGCAGACAGTCTTATGAGCCAACTGTGTGTATCTCTTCCTGACTTGGCACTTGGTGACTTCACACTGGCAGCTGAAAAAAGGGCACGGTGGAAGCAGTCCTACCGCAGAAATCGGTAAAACCTACAAAACATCTCCCCGTCCCAGGAGACAGTTGTTAAACATTTGTTGGTGTACCATAGCTTGGATCTGTGCTATGATAATGTCTCTCAGCCCCGTCATCCCTAGCTTGGGTTGATAGAGAATGACAGGTCCTGGGAGGTGTGGACAGCACGCATGCACGCGCACACCATACACACACACACACACACTTTCCATTCCTGCACTCCTGGCAAACATTGCTAATCAATCACAGCTACTTTTCCTCAGTGGGTTTAGACATAGCTTTACAATTCTTTCCAACACAGCCACTATCAATTAGCAGGGACTGGCAGATGAGATGGAACCTACTAGAACTAGAGCCATCTTTGGGAAAAGACACAGAGGAGGCTGCAGGTGAAGAACAAAGGCCCCTTCCTGACTTATCAGGCAGGGTGGGGTCCCACCTTCATGGGCAGCAGAGATGCAGGTGGACAGGCTGGGTGCCCCAGAGACACCTTATATCAGGTATAGGGACGATCACAAATTGTAGGCCTCCCCTCTCTATCCCGCCCACTTGTTAAGATTGGCAGAGAGAGGGGCTGGATTGGTGACTCAGCAGTTGGAGCACTTGCCTGGCATGAGCAAGGACCTGGGTTCAAACTCCAGCACCACACACACAACTAAGTATTGGAGAAACGAAGGCCAGATGGAAAATAAATAAAAGAAAATTGATTCTTTCTCAGCCTCTCTCTTAAAAAAATAAATTGGCAGAGAAACTGGAGTTGTGAACATGGAGGGACAGAGCCAGCGAGATCCTCCAGCTTAGGTCATAACGAGCCACAGAAGGTCCTTAGGTGTTTTGTCACTTCCAAGACCACAGTTGTGCTTCAGCCATTCCAGGAGCCCCTGGAGGGCAACTCAAGTGGCCACTTGGCTGCAGACTCCGTGGAAGTAGATGTACTTCCTGGTGGCACCCTTGGTCCAGCTCTAGGGGCTCAGTGACCACTTCGCCCTTGGCCAGCCCCATCCTTCCACCTGGAGATGTCCCCTCTGGGTCCTGGCTGTCCCTCTTGTTTGGTGAGCCCTGGGCACAGGCAGGATTTGGGTGGGAGGGAGGAGGCTCGGCTGCTCAGTGCTCCAACAGCGTGGGTACTGAGGGCAGACACCTAGGCTGCTCTTCAGCGGCACTCCGCTCTCCTCCTTCTAATAGGACCCCGGTTTTATTCCATTCTCTACACAGCCCTGTGCTTCCAGGGACAGCCCTGGGCTCAGCTAGGAAGGGGTGAGAGTGAATGCTGAAATGGCTGCAGTGGGGGTCAGTTTGAGCAGGAAGACCCAGAAAGCCTGCAGCAAGGACACTGAAGGATGGGACTCCCAGGTCCCCTGCAAGCAGGAAAGGCAGGCTGAAGTCTGGGAAGAGGCTGCAGGCAGAGGGGAAGAGAACTTGGGAGTGGGGGACCTGGCTGCAGGGTCCCACCCCAGGAATGGAGGGCCATGGATACTCCTTAGCAGGATGGACAACTCTGACTCAAGATGGCCAGAGGACATGCCCATGTCCCCTCCCAAGCCTGTGACATACATTGTCCTTCCTGCCCAGCTGTAATCTTGGGCAGATGAACTGAGAGAGAAGGGCATGGTGTCCTGACTCGGCTGCCAGGGAGCCTGAAGGGCCAGGATTAAACAGGTGTTCCTGGGAGTTACTTTTCTCGCCTTTCTGCAGAAGGCAGCTTTGAAAGCAAAGCTAGGTCCACTACGAGGAGGGTAAAGATAATGGCCTCTTTGCACATGTGAGTTGCGTTCCCTTCACGCCCATTTCACAAGGGTTCACGGTAGTCATCCCTGATCCATGGATTCATTTTCTGAGGTTTCTGTTACCTCCAGTCACCCACAGCCTGAAAACATCACAATGCCTAAATCTTAAATTTCACACCATTGTGAGTAGTGGGATGAGCTCTAGTGCTGTCTCGCTCCGCCCTGCCTGGGGTGTGGCTCTTCCCTTTATTCAGCGTATCCGTGTCCTATATGCTACCTGCCCGTTAGACACTGAGTAGCCATCTGCATCCTCAGATCAACGGCTGTGCTATCACAGTGCTTGTGTCCAAGTGACCCTTGCTTTACTTAACAGTGGTCCCAAAGTGCCAGAGTGGTGATGCTGGTCCTTTTATTACAGTGTATTGTCATAATTGTCCTATTTTATCACTAGTTATCACCGCTGATTTCTTACTGTGCCTCAAGTTGTAAATTAAACCGTTTAGGTCTATGTGTATAGGAGTAAGTAGTACTGAGCACTATCTGCAGTTTCAAGCACCCACTGGGGGTCTTGGACTGTGTCCCCACAGGTGAGGGGGGACAACTGTATTCTTGTAAATATCTGCTCAACAACAGGTACATGGATACGGCCAGACTGAATGCCGTGAATGTCAGATGCAGTCCCTGTCCTTGGGGGACTTTCTTTGTAGCTCAGGATTGGCCTCCACCAGAGTCACCTTATACGTAACTGATTAGCAGAAGTCTTAGCAGAAGATGCCTCAGACTGAGGCCAGGCAACCCCGGAGTCCCTGAGGCCCCATGCTGCCCACCCTGGGTTCAGGCTCCCTGACTGTGTCTTCCAACCAGATTCGTGCTGGTCTCCGAGTGATGCTGGCCCCTCTCCCCCAACTTGTGTGGGTCCCCACTCCTAAATGAGCCACTGCCTGGTGTGGCATGTGGCTGGACTAGGCCTGTCCCATCCACACGCAGCCCTCTGTCTTCTCAGGGCTTTTGCTTTTCCTTGTCACATTTGGGTCACAACACAACCCTGGGGCAGCCGCATTTTCGAGTGAGGGTCTTCAGTGCAGAAAGGGAGAGAGGGATCCAGAGCCTCCTGGAGCATTCCCACGAAACTCCAGGTTCCTCCCCTGAGGCTCCCCTGCCTGTGGACCTGGGCGCAATGGCCAGCAACTGGACTGAGAGGGACGAGTGGGCTTAGCAAGGCCCCAGACTGCCAGCCCCAGCCCTTGAGCCCTGAGCTGGGGACAGTTCTCTCTGGCCGTGTGTCACATGGCTGCCTGCAGGAGGACAGGTCTCTGGGACACTGGAGCTCTGACCCAGGACCGCTTCCTGATGCTGAATCCACCCACTGTATCTGATGCTGCTGTGCAGGGCCCTGCTGGGTAGGTGCAGCTGCCACTCCAGCCTCCGCTGCAGGAGGGGAGAGAAGGGGTGATGGAGGGGCACAGCCTGGTCAGACCAATGCTGAATGCCACCCTCTGAGGACTGGCAGAGGCTGCAAGCTTCCTAGGTCTTGCTTTGACAACCAGGCCTGTTTAATTTTAAAGTCATATTGGTTAATAACTTGTCATCATCCTGAGTTCTTAGTGTCACCTGGTCATTACTCTTCACAACAGTGCTGTGGGGTAACACCATTGCCCATGCCTAGCAGACTGAGAGACCGAGGCATGGGAGGCCCTATCTCTGGCCCACGATCATGAGCTGGAACCCAGGCGTGCCTCTGGCTCCAAAGGAATGGATTCCCTCACTGCCCTGACTGAAGGTTCAGTGCCTTCATTGCCCCAGTTTGTAGATGGTGTTCTTGAAGCTCAGAAAAGTTAAGTAATTTGTCCAAGATCACACAGCTGGTAAATTGGCAGAGCCAGTACTTGGAATCAGCTATATCCTAAAACTTTCCCTCTTGACCCCGACATTTATTGCTTCAGCTGTGAAAGCAAATTAAGAATCACCAAGACTGGGGAGGTGGTGGGGAGATGTTCAGATGGCTGAGAAGGAAAAGCTGCAATAAGTCCTTTCAAGTCCCTTTGAGGACCACATGACCTCATCTGTGGGCCAAACTGAAATCACTCTCATCTCTTTCCTAAAACTGGTTCCCGGAGCCCCCACTGAGGAGTGACTGCTAACCCCATCCAGATCTGGCGCATCCGAGGCACAATGACAACCAGCTGAGCACATGTGGTGTCATGGCGTCATTGCTCTGTCTTTACTTAGAAGAAATGGAACTGGGCTCCTATTCAGAATCATGACCAAGATCATGAACCACGGAGCCACACAGCCACAGCTCAGAATCTTGACATGGCTACTTACTAGCTGTGTGAGTTTTGGCAAAAGCTTAGCCTCTCTGAGTTACAATGTCATCTTTGTACAATGAGAGCATCTACCCTGCTAGATTTGGAGGAGCAAATAAGAGAATACAAGTAAACTCTTTAGTACCCTTTCTGGCTTAGAGTAAGGCTGCAATCAGGAAAGCTGTAGCAATTGCTGTGGTTAGGAAGTTGGAAATAACGTGCGATCCCAGGAGCACAGGACGCCTTCAGAACCATGGCAACCCGATAGAGCTCTTCCCACGTGCTGGGCTCTGTTATTAACGCTAGAAGGATATTCTCATACTTAACCTTACCGCACTTTGCTACGATGGGCACTATAGTTACCCTCATTTTATACATGAGGAAACGGAGGCAGCATCTCTTGCCTGGAGTCACAAACTGGTGAGGGGAAGGCAGATCCAGGGTCTAAGTCACTAACCACCCTGCTGCACTGCCTCTCGGATGAGACCCAAACCCTGGAAACCAGGCAGAACAAAGAGGCAGGGCTCAGGATGCACTGAGATAAGCAGAGCAGGATGCCTGGGGCCAGGGCGAGCATGGGAATAAAATAGCTCAGACGAGCGCGTCACCAGCTCGGCACCGGTGGGACACACTGTGCGTTTTCTTTCTTCCGTGGGCCCCTGACACTTCCCGGTCAGGGTCAGAATCAGAAGGCGTGGATGAGGAAGCGCTGGGGGTTAGGTCTTGCTGGTGGAGATTACGGGCCCAGTTCTGCAGACTCAGGCCAAGGGCAGGCATTGTTCTCAGGCGGGACGTTTCCTGGCATGACCTCTGGTGCAGGGCTGAGGGGCTGGCGGAGGGACCCAGGGAAAGGGACAGGTTCTCCCGCAAACCCCTCCTCCTGTGGTCAAAGTGGAAACCAACCAGGGCTGGGGCTCGCCCATTGGCCTCCGCTGCCTCCGACCCCTCAATTCTATCTTGATAAGGAGCTGGAGTCTCGGGATCTCTGAACTTGAACTTGTCATTCTTGACTGAATCTCCCAGAAGCAGTGAGACCCTCTCACATGACCTAGAAAGATCTTCCTGAGGGGAGTGACTTCCTGCCCCACCCCAGCCCCTCGCCCCAAGGTCCTTCCCAGGAAGTCAGCTGTTGCACAAGTTGCGTCTCTCTTCCACATCCAAAAGGCGCGCATAGTGCTCCAGGAAAGACCGTAGCATGCACACCCCAGCTGTACCCCCACCTCCTCCAGGAAGCGGCTTTCGCTTACCACAACCCCAGAATACCGAAACATTCAGTTTATTATTGTTCTTGCTTGTGTGGATGTCAAGTCCGTGGCTTTTTTGAATCTTGTCTTTTCTGTTAGTCTGTAAGATTTATGATGCCGCCGTTACGAACTCTCCAGTCATTACTCCAAGAGGTGTTGAGGCAGACTAGTGGCTGTGCTCTCTGGTGCCTTTGAAGGGCCAGGCTGGTACCGTGGACAAACGAAGCAGACCAGGCACAGTGCAATAACAGGGAGTGGCGGAGGCTGTGGCAAAGGGCCAAGCGCTCGCGCGTGTGCCCTAGATGGACCAACTGCCCCTCAGCTGCAAGCAAGGATGCCAGTTGGGGATGCAGTTCCACTGTGGCTCAAATTTGAAAACACTCAAGCAAAATTAAAGAATGGATATTTTATGCAAAATCTCCAGATTTCAAAATGTCAATACAGTTTAATAACATTTACAAAATGCTCTGTAAGCCAAACACAGCCAGTAGGGGGTTGCATTTGATCCTCCAGCTGCTAATTCACAGCACGCTACCTCGGGGG
This sequence comes from Aplodontia rufa, assembly GCA_004027875.1. Classification (NCBI taxonomy): domain Eukaryota; kingdom Metazoa; phylum Chordata; class Mammalia; order Rodentia; family Aplodontiidae; genus Aplodontia; species Aplodontia rufa. The sequence goes on along the minus strand of PVKS010000619.1, from coordinate 71,242 downwards.
GGCCTTCCACCGGAACTCTTCCAATTCTGCACCCCAGATCTTCTGGACCAGAGCGTGTGTGCGGTCAGTCCTCATTAGATACATGGGTAGTAATTATGGGACAGGAAGGTGGACCCTCAGCTATCACCTGAGCTACGGATCCCTGAAGGCAGTGTCCTAACAGCACTGTGGGCTGCCCTTGGGTTTGACAGTTAGCTTTACCCACAGGAGGAATTCCCTGGCTCCTCCTCCCTCTCCTCCCTCTGGGCCTCTCTCCTTTTGCTGGGCCAGGCCCCAGGGTTGTGTGGTGCAGCGTTCAGGGATAGTCAATATTGTGTGAGGCACTGAATTGCCCCTGAGTACTTTTTTCCCCTTAAATCTTACATTTACAATTGTATACAGTTTAGAAATGTTTAATGGTGTGACTAGTAATAGGTAAATGCTGACATTTGTTTATAATACAGTGTTTTGACATATGACAGCCTAACTAGTGAAGCATCATCTTTGTCTCCATCTCTGTTGATCACATCTCCAGCAGCTGTGGCTGTGGCCATGGTTAGGTGTGTGCATGTGCTATGGGTCAGGGAGGCTTGAAGATTCCACAGCAGGGAAAGAGAGGGAAGGGAGAGAAGATGGGAGGGAGGGTGGCAAAAAAAACACTGTTTTTGCATTATAGAAATGTCATCGTGAAACCCATTAATTAGTAGAATTAATATGAGTTCATATTTATAATTTAAAAAAGGACTACCAAGGACAGGCATGGTGGCACACACCTCTAATATCAGCAACTTGGGAGGCTGAGTCAGGAGGATAACAAGTTCAATGCTAGCCTCAAAAACTTAGTGAGGGGGCTGGACCGGTGGCTTGGTGGTTACAGTACTTGCCTGCCTGGCATATGCGAGGATGCAGGTTCAAACCCCAGCACCATGTATACAACCAAGTGTCGGAGCAATGAAAGCCACATGAAAAACTAAATAAATATGATTCTCTCTTCCTTGCTCTCTCATTGTCCCTCTGTCTCTTAAAACAAAACAAAACAAAACAAAGCAAAACAAAATAAAATTTAAAAAAAGAAAAACCTTAGTGAGGCCCTGAGCAACTTAGTGAGAACTTGTCTTAGTGAGAACAAAAAGGGCTGGTGATGAGGCTCAGAGGCTAGGCACCCCTGGGTTCAATCCCTGGTCCACTCCCAGCCCCCCAAAAAGGATTACCAAAGCAAACACAAAGCCTCAGGGCAGCAACCTGATTCCTCTGGGGACCTTCTACTAGGATACCTGCCTGAATGGCACCCACAAACCCTCTGAACCTCACTGGTGGCCATGAGTACAGCTACTCTGTGTTTAACATCTAGTTGGTGCCAGCAGAAGACTGCGCCCTTTCTATTCAGTATTTCTAATCTTTATAACTCAACTCACTGTAAGGATTCTAGTTTACGATGAAAACACCAGACTCCATAGGTAAAATCTGCTCAAGGTCAAATAACTAATGAATGTTGGAGCTGGGGCTCTCACCTCTGCCCATGAGACCACAAAGGCTGTCTTCATTCAACCAGCCCACCGCTGAGAAGACTGCAGCCTCTCCCTCCTTACACACAAAGCCAAAATACTCCAGGAAGCACTGGACTGTTGAAATGAAAGCCCAGATGCCAGCACCCTGCATTTCATACCAGACTACTCTGGGGTGGCAAATGCTGGGAACCCTGCCATTACTGCTCTTTCCAGGGCCATGGCAGACATAACGAATCTACTGCAGTTCTGTCTCTTACCCTTTTGGCAGTCATAACCAATCGACCAGAGCTAGCTCTTAGCATAATGATAAGTGAAAGAGCTTTCCTAACTGAGGATGGAGAAGCTCTAGGCAGAGTCTGGTGGCAAGTAGAAGAAGATAGAAACCCCTGTCTTTTGAACTGAAAGGAGTTTAGCCTGAGAGGAGAAAGGGGAGAAGGAACCGAAAAGGATAAAGGAAGGTTTGTAGTGCCACACACCAGACCAGAAGGCTGGGGTTGGACCTGGATTGCACAGCTGGCTGTGTGGCCTCCCACTTAGGGACGGGGTGTGCATGCGGAGCACTGGGGTGACCAAGGAGCTGAGCAGCTGGATCCGTCACAGCTGAGAAGAGTGAAAACTCTTTGGCTCTTACATTTGTCTTTGCTTTTTTCTTTTTAATTGGTGTATTTTTCTGACATTTATTGTTAAACAGCTCTTTAAGAACATTAAAGGGCATTTTATGAAAGAGAAGCAGCCTCCCTAATCCCCACCCCCTGCACACGACTGTTGTCATTCTCTTTTGTTCCCTCTGATCCTCTTCCAATGCACCCTCCTCAACCTGTATCCTGGAGCACAGGTCAGCATGCTCGGAGCCTGGTCCTCTGCTTCTTCCGTTCAACACGACAAGACCCACACATGCCCACACTTTTTAACTGGCAGCACAGTTTACCTGTTTCTCCGTCACTACACCTTGACATTCCTATGCTGTTTGCATTCTGTGCTGCAGTGAATATTGTCTCAGACATAGCACTTTTCTTCTGATAAACTGTTTTTAGGCCGAGGAAGCGGGGCTGGCGGGGCAACATGAAACCTCGGGAGGAAGGTTGCTTTGGCACTGTGCACTTGATTTTGACCTCACGTGTAGAGACTCTTGGGAGTCTTTAGGCCACTGTTTTCTCTGGGTGCTGCAGTCCTCCTAACAGGGCCCTTGCATTCTTTTGAACCCACAGGACTCTGTGGCTGGAAGGCTAAGACACTTGCTCCAGGTCACTGAGCAGAAAAGAGGTTTTGTAGGCTCTGGCAGTTGGCCTGTCAGGTGCCAAGCCCTTTCCTACCTAGAAGGCCTGAGTGTGCGGAGGGGATGGGAGCTGGGGGGATACCCAGGGCACAGGAAGCAGGGACAACCATATCACCAGGAGGCCGAAGCCTCCTGGTGGCTTCCCCTCCTCCAGGAATGTCCCTTCCCAACAGGAGGCCCGCCTATTTTTTAATTAAATGAAGATGCTGTTTGGAGGGGGAGGTGCACAGGGCAGGCTGTGCTATCAGGAGCTGGTTCCCACGAAGGAGCTCCCCACAGCATCTCATCCTCCTATTGCTGGGCAGGCCAGCTCCACACCCCTGCAGCTGTCAGCCTGGGGCCAGCACTCTGGAGGGGAGGGCAGGTGGGCGTGGAGCTGTCTGCAGAGGAAGGCTGGGTGGTCTCCCAGCTCGGGTCTCTTTTGCCTGAGGCATTGGGAAAGCACAATAAACACAGGCCCAGCAGCCTGGGCCCCCCAGACTGGCCTGATGATGGTGGTGACTGGGGGAGTCCACCTTGGCCCAGCAGCCCAGGAGAAGGGTTGGCCAGGCTGACCCCACTGGGCCAGCTCCTCTCCTCTCCCAGCCCATGGGGGTCTTCTAGATTTGGGTGGGTGTGACTGCAGGCCATACTTGGCCACTCCCCTGTCCTTGCCCCAGCTCCAGGCAGCTACAGCCTGTGTCCACAGTCACCATCAGAGGCCTTTAGGGGACCCATAGCAGCCCACCCTCGTCACTGGTGACTCCCTGAGCCCTTACTTTATGTGTCCAGCTCTGTTCTAAGTTAGTGCCAAGCATACTGGCAGCAGGGAGAACCAGGAGTCCTGGTGTGTGGCCTTGAGATGTCAACCTCTGAGCTTTAGCATCCTCATTTGTAAGCCGGGGACAAAGCAGCACCTATCTCCTAGGGTTGTTGCAGGAATTAATGGGATAATATTCACAAAGTGCTTAAGCCAGTACCTGACACATAGTAAGGGCTGTGTAAATAGTAGCTTTTCTATTATTATTATTATTATTATTTCTAATTGTAAGTGATAAAACAACAAGCAGATATAAATGAGAAAAATCCAGGTGCTAAGAACTGCCACCAAGTAAAATAGGGTTGAAATTTCAGAAAATGCTTTAACTTAGGGGGTTGAGGAAGGCTTTTCTGAGGAGGTGATGTTGGTTTTGAACCTTAAATAAGGAGAGGGAGATGGCAGGAGAGCACCCAAGGGTGCTCATTCCTCACTAGCAACAGCAAGGACAAAGGCCCTCGGGTAGAAATTAGCTTGCAGCTCTGGGAAACAGAAATAAAAGGCCCATGTGGCTGGAGATGAGATGTCTATCACAGTCGCCCGCTAACCATTAAAATTAAGTTGTCACTAAAATAAAATCAGGGGTAGCTCAGTAGCTACGACACTTGTCTGGCATGTATGAGGACCCAGGTTTAAACCCCAGCACCTCATACACAACAAAGTGTTGGAGCAACGAAAGCCATGTGAAAAACTAAATAAAATTGATTCTCTCTGTCTCTTTCATTGGCCCTCTCTCTTATTAAAAAAGAAATGAAATCAGCTAAAATAAAAGCGAAAATTCAATTCAGTTCCTCTATCTTACTAACCATCTTTCAAGTGTTCAATAGTCACATGTGGCTAGAGGTGACTGCATTAACAACTCGGATGTAATTTTAAAAATGTATTTTTTGCAGTGCTAGAGATAGATCACAGAATCTTACTCATGCTGAGCAGGTGTTCTTCCGCTGAGCCACACCAGCCAGGTATAAAATATTTTTATTATTTTAGAAAGTTCTAAAGTTTGAAGCAGCTCTAGCCTGAAGTTTCAGGGAAAGGAAGAGATTGACATGAGCTGGAGCAGGAGAGGCAGGCAGGGCCAGACCTCAAAGATCAGAGCAGGGGGTTCGGTGTTGTTCTGGGTGCCCCAGGAAACCTTTGGGGTGCCCACATTTTGGCCAACTCACTTTGGCATGAAGGTGCAGGAGCAACCCATTCTCTAATTCTGCTGCTTCTCTGAGCCTGAGAATCTTTAAAAGTCAGAGCCCAGGGGAACGGATATGTCTGCTGAGCCCAATGCTCTCATTCTCCCAGATCTACCAGGGATCCACAGAAGCTTCCAGAGGATGCTGGCTCCCCTCAGTGAAGGCACAGGAGGAGCCTCTGGTCTCAAGGTCATGGGTGCTGGCACCTGTAGTGGACATGTGCTGTTCATCAAGATTCCCCTTTAGGGGATGAAGGACTCACAGGCACTGAGAGTGCAGCCTGCAGACAGCCCTGGGCAGCAGCCCTCCTCAGGAGCTGCTTGTGAAGACAGCCACCTTGACCCAGGCCTCGAGCCCTACTTGGGACAGCTCTGAAGGGCTATCCCAGTTCCAGAGTCCCCTGGGTCAGTGAGGCCACAGTGGAGACTCTGTCACAGGTCTGCTTCCGTCCCTCCCTTCCAGGGTGCTCCTGGAGCAGGTAGCTCAACTCCATTTCAAAGCCAGTCTCCCAAGGACCCCATCTATCTGAGCCCCTCAGCATCACAGGGAGCAGCCCTGTCCCTCAGTTGGTAGGAGACCTTCAAAGAGTCCAGGAAGAGCAGTCGCCATGGTGATAGCACTAAACCTTGACCAGACTGGCAGGGACCTGTAAGAAGGTGGCTTCCTCCAAATGCAGTGGCTGCTAGAAAGACCCCAGAGAGCCTTCACGCTGAACCCACTCTGTGCGGTAAGAAATACACCCCATTGGGTCACTCCTGTGCCAGGCACTTTATACATGTGCTCTCGGGCCCCTCACCCGGCCTCTTCAGTGACAGGGGTATTGATGTCCCCAGCCCACCCAGAGACAAAGCCGAGACTTCGGGGAGAGCCTCATCTCAGGGAGCTCCTATGCCGTGCCTGGGATCTGAACCCAGATCCAGCTCTTCCAAGGCCCAGGGCTACACGATGCCACACAGCCAGAACCCCCTGCCAACCCGGGGTTCATGAGTTAGTGTGTGGATTCATTTTAAGGAAGGTGGACATTTGGATCTTGTCTGCCTTTGCTGTGGTCCAAGACCCAGGTGACCCAGTCCTCACTCTGCCCCAGAGGGACTTTGATGGCTCAGATACAACCACCAGCTAATGCATGTCACTGTCTCAGTCACTACTTTTCCAGCCTCTACAAATACTGCTTTGATGGGCTTACAGCCCCTAATGGGAACAGTGGCTAAGAAGTCATTAGGTGGAGCTGACCTCTGACCTCTGATCTCACCCAGGAGCTGACTGTAGCAGTTCAGGGCGGCTGAGGCCACCAGGCAGTTCACACTAGGCAAAGACGACTGGCAGCAGGCCAGGAACGTGGTGAGCTCCGCAGAAGGGACAAACACCCATAAAGGAGACATCTGAGGATCACAGTCTGTCCTGGGGACAGGGGAAGGCATCCTGGGGAGATGGCAGGAGACATTGTCCTTGTCCCCAACCCTTGAACACTTCAGAAGACTACAGTTGGCTTCTGATGAACAGGCCCCATATGCTACCAGGGTCAGAGAGTCCTGCAGAATTGGGGACAGTGGGAGGGCTGGGGCCAAGATCAAAAGAAGATGGGAAAAATGAGAAACAATGTTCTCTTCTTATAATAAAAATAAATAAAAGTAAAACCCTGCCATTGTGAGGAAAGAAAACTACAACTCTTCCCAAAGACAAGCAGGAGGGCTGCCAAGCTAGGTCCTAACCGTGGGCCCCCATGGTGGGGTCGCAGGACATGACAGGGGTGGCATTGCTCCCTGAGGGCCGTGAGGATCCAGCTGGATGACCAAAGTGTCCCAGGAGAAGCGGGAGAGGGATTCAAGCAGAGGGCAGCCCCCTTTTGTCTCTGATGCAATGAGAGACTCTGATGTCACCAGGGAGGATCCAAGACCTGGACATGAGCTTCTTCAGCTTAGGGTCAGGAGCCTGCTCTCTGAGTGCTGTGGTGTAGGAACCATTGGGAAGTCTAAGGTATTTTTAAAATGCTTTTCATATTTCTCTTTGGCTTTGGTGAAATTTGTTGAGACAATTCCAGTCCATCTGAGCTGGAAGGGAACATGGAGATGAATCAGAGTTGGGGTGGGGGGCTCACGGCACCCTGGGTGCTACTCAGCCCCCTGTGGGTTTAGGATGCCTGCTACGGGGTGATCGCAATTCCTTTCAGGACCGCAGCTTGCTACCCTTCCTCAGCAATGCAGCAGTACCTCCTTGAGACAGTTGTGCGGCCATCTGATCCTTCTTCTTGGAAACTCTCTCCCAGAGCCCTTCAGTCTCAACTGACCCAGTGGCTTCTCCACCTCCGTGATCTTGAAGACTTTAACAAATGACCCGAGACTCCATCTGGCCAGACAACCCCACTGTAGGAGCCCAGACAAGCTGGGAAGAGGAAGGAGGGTGGGACTAGGGGCAAGAGGTCTGTTTCCTGTCTGTGCTGCAAGCACACTGGGTCTCAGAAGGCCATCCCACTCCTTTGAGGCAGGGTCCAGCCCTCAGCAGGGAGAGGGACCCCTCCCTCCTGGTGGGTCAGTTTCACTCCCACTGAGGAACTGCTTGCTGTTGAGAATCTCTTGAACTTTCTTCAGGTTTCTTGGGTGATTTTGAGAGGCCTGCCATCACAGATGGAGAGGAGAAATGGAGGGTGCTTAAGGACCCCTCCCCTGCTGCTTTGGTAGAGACCCCTGTCTCTGCCTCCCAGGGCTCCTAATCCCTGGCCCACACTGTCCTGTCCACCCACACTGAGAAGCTGCAGAGCCGGAGGCTTAGGTACAACACTGTTATTTATTGGGAGGCTTAGGGCCAGGATGAGGTCCAGAGGCCCAGAGGCTCAGCCACATTCCCTGGGGTCCTGGCTCTTCTCACCTGGGTTGTGAGCAGGGAGGGAAGGAGAAAGGGTGGAGTAGAGAGGGGAGAAGGAGATGAAGGATGGAGGGAGGGTCTCCTGAACAAGATGTCTACAGGGGTGATCTCATTTAACAGATCGCAGTGAATGGCTTTGACCCAACATGCGCACACATGCAAGCGTGTGGAAAGGTGTTTCAGAGACAGGATGGGACTGTGGTCCAGCCCTCACTCTTTAGGGATTACCTTAGACAGAGACATGTCATTCATTTCTCTCAGCCTCAGTTTTCTCCTCTGTAAATGGGGCTAAGAGTTCCTATCTTTTAGGGCTCTCAAGGAGAGCCAGGGTCAGGCCTGAGCAGGGTGCCTGGCACTGTGAAGTGATGGACAGATGGTCCAGGTGGTCGCTGTAATGAGGAGGAAGAGGCGGCAAAAGAGCCAGCGAGGAGATGAGAAAATAGCAGAGGTTAAGAGAGGGTCCGGGCTGGAGAATTCCTCTGCTGGCTCCTCCTGGGATTTGGCCAGCTTCAGTTTTCTAGCCTCACCCTGGGGTGGAGGAGCTCCTAAGGAGGACCCAGCTGAGAAGGATTTGGGGTGATGGAGTCCAGTGGGGAGGGCAGTTCCGAGCTGCAGAGCTGCTTCTACTACCTTCACCCCAAATGCCTGCCCCACAGGCTGCACAGAGGAGGCTCCTCCAGGGGAAACTTCTGTCTCCTGTGGGCATTTGCTCCCTCCTGGGACTCCTGCTGACAATAAAAAAGGCGCCCTGTGTCTTTAAGGCGGCGCCTGTAGTGGGTGCAGGAGGGAGGAAGGTTAAGATGATTAGCGGGTGCTAACAAATTTAGGATGTGGAAGAAGTCTTTTCTTGGCTGTCCATCAAAGAAAGGATTGAATGTCCCTGAACTTGGAGAGAGGGCGAGGGAAGGCAAGGGCTGGGGGAGGGGAGCAGGAGGGTGCTCCGAGCTTCCAGCTCAGCTTGCTCCTGGACAGGCCTTTCTGAGCACTGGAGGGTGGTGTGTGGGAGCCCGCAGGCAGGCGCACTGGGCTGTCTGTCTGTCCCAGCCTCCCCATCAGCCTGTCTGTTGCCGCCCCCCTCCCCCACTGCCCCAACCCAGCTCAGGTTCTGTCCAAGCAGCTGGGCTGAAAAGTGATCCTGGAGGAAGAAGGTCCTTCCTGTTGATTAGGAACCAGGACACTTTCCCCCAGCCCCCTCCAGTTCTACCAGACCCTCCTCACCCAGACTTTCTGTGCCAGGGCCACCTCCAGCCCCCTGTCACCCAAGTCTGGCTGTTCCTCATCTAGGTTCCTCCTTCATCAAGAGGGACCTACACAGCCTCCCAGAGAGATCCCAAACCGCTCGCAAAAGCCTTTGTGAAAGGTTATTTCCGGCTCGGGCTGGAAGGAGGGAGGGCACGGGAACCATGTCCAGGAACGGTTCATTCAGAACTGCCTGGGCACAGGCTCTGTGCCAGGCCCTGGGAAAACAGAGAGCAAGGCACGGTGCCTGCCCCAGCCTCCTGCCCCTAGGAGAGCCCAGTCTAGCGGGGCGAAGAGAGCAGATAAGCTCAGACGGAACACGCAGCGGTGGCTTTCTGAACTCAATGGGTGGAAGATGACCTGGACACCCATCTAGATGCAGATTTCCAGGCCACAGCCTTGCGGAGGGAGATGAGTGACGTCGCACCTGGGGCCTGTGCATCTGCATTTTTATGCAGAGCAAGAGATTCTGCTGCAGGGGGATGTCGAGTTGACTTGGAGAAAGACAGAAACGTACACTGTAGGGGTGGCACTCAGACGGGATGTAGAGACAGCTAGGGAGGTGGAAGCTGCTGTCCTGGAGGGTACTTGAAACTGGTCCCTACTGCCGAGGAGCAGGCTGGTGGCTTGGGGGATGTCTTCTCATCTGGTGTTGCTGGAGTATGGGGAGCCAGAGTAGGCAGAGGGAGATCTTAGACACACCTCGGGTTTAAGCAAGGGGGCGTCTCAGTTGGGTTCCCCATTTAGAAAGATCATCCTAGCTGCGTGGTGGGGAGAGGTGGAGGGGCAGGATGGAGGAGGGCTGGGGTTAGGAGGCTGATGGCAGGTAGGAAGAAGGCAGTGACTGGGGCCGGAGGAGGGACCGATGTGGAGATGCCAAGAAGGCTGGGTCCACAGGGCAGAGGGCCTGGGGGACTGAGGAAGGAAGATGCTAGGATACTTCTTGAATTCCTAAGCTGAGGAAGGACGGAAAGTACTGCTTCTCCCTGAGGATACAGGAGAACCAGCTGGTTCAGGAGAAAAGTGGTACATTTTGTTGGACCCAGTAATTTGGAGCCCCTGTGGCCATCCTGGTGGAGATGGGCAGTGAGAAACAGGGCGTATAGACCTAGAACACAAGGAAGAAAAAAATACGTGGAAGACATAGATTTAGGAGATGGCAAAACCTAAGCTTATGGCTTTCTGATGTTTGCCTGACCCAGTATAAGAGATTCGCATCTGGAACACCCGCAGGAACTAAAAGCTTCCTAGAACAGTAGTTCCTGACGACACACAGTACACTCGATATTTGTGATTCTGTTTCTTCATTTCATTGAAAAAAAAAAACATGATGCTGGTCACAGCTCATTAAATTGACTTTACAATGTGATTAGTTGTGAGCCGCATCTGAGAAACGCTGATCTATCTCTGTGGAAGTGGGAGCTGTTGTGGGGGTCACTTGATCATTAGGGAGCAGGTGTAGGATGGAAACATGGATTCCAGAGGAGGTTGCAGGATGTCTGAGAATGAAGGTGTGAGAAACTCCAGCAGAGAGGGAGCCTCAGAAGAGAACAGAGCATCTCAAGAGAGGAGGTCAGCAGGGAGAGGCCTTGCAGCCTGAGTCTGAAAGCGTGGCCTGGAAGTCAAGGACACCCAAGCCCCTGAATCTGACTCACAGACGGTGAGCACAGGGATGCTACAGAAGGGGAAACTGAGTCCTGCAGAGATGCAGGGGTCCTACCTGGCCTGTGACAGGCTGCCAGCCACCCCATCTCCACAGAGCAGGCTTGGCCTCTTGGGGTCTTGGGAGGCAGATGCGTCCTCTCCTTGCTCAAGTTTGGGCTGCTTGGAGCTGAGCAGATGTGCTGAGGGCCCATGTCACCTTGTTGGTGTTTCTCAGCACACGTCGAAGGCCCACTGTGTGTCAGGCACTGAACCATGCCTAAACCCACGGGTTCCCAACTTAATCGGTGGTGGGGGCTAGAGACAGCTCCCCTGGGATGGGAGGTATCCTGTTAGATGTGAAAAGTGGAAGAGAGTGACAGTGGGGCAAGGCATTGCTCCAGGAGCCTCAGAAGGGAAGTTACCCCCCACCCCACCGCCTGCCAGCCACAGAACCTCTGTTCCTGAGTGCACCTGAGGTGCAGAAACCAGGGCATTGTCCTGGGCTCCAGATGCTGGGAGGGGGAGGAATTGGAAACTGGAGGTACTCAGGAGCTCACAGGCTGCCAGGGTCCTAAAGACCTGGGTAATGGCCCCTTCTGCAAATGCCGCATCCTTCTCAATTCAGAACCGACTGCCCCTTCTGTGACTTCTGCATCCAGGATGCCTATATATGTGTGCTGTGGGATGCAGAAATTAAGGGAGCTGGGGGTTCGGGCCCGGTTGACCCCGCCTGGGAGATGAGCTCCAGGGACATCCTAGGCAAACGAAGGCTTCTATTCCTGGAAGAGGTCCTGGGCACCATTCACTGGGTATCCCATTTTGCACACAAGAATCTAGGGGACAGAGACTCATAACTGGCTAGGAACAGGCCCTCCACACAGCATGCTGCTTTGGTATACTATGGCATTGCTTTCTAGCATGTTCCTACCTATCTCTCAAGACAATTAGGAAATGTCACTTCCCTTGATGTTCTCAGAGTCCAGGCTCCCCGAATTAAATCAACTCTGGAGCTGAAGCTCCACCTCCTCTGCTACCTGGTGCCACTGTCATTGACAGGGCGCACCGCTCTCTCCAGTTGGCATTCACCTGGCATGGGGACTTCAGGTTTCCAAATGTGCCTGAGAGCCAGCAAGGTATGGTTGGCCAACATGATCTGAGGGACCTCTTATGTCCTGCTCAGATGGCCGCCAATCCTTCCTTCTCCCGATGGACGCGATATTTGTGGCTGTCACGCCGATGCTGACACCGCTACTTTTCAGTGTGCACTCTGTATTCACTCATTTAATTCTCCCAGCGACCCAGGAAGTGGCTTCCACTGTTACCCTGTTCTCCAGATGGGAGCTGAGACACAGAGTCAATTACAAGGCCCCAGAAGGGAGGACAGCCTGCCTCGCATCACAGTGACAGTTTCACTTTGCTCAGGGATCCTGCAGATTCTGGGCACCTGGCACTGGCTGAGCACGGGACTTGTCCCCTCTCTACCAGGCACACAGACATATCCATCATTTTCACAGCACAGAGAGCCTGTCAGGCCCTGCATGTTGGCACATGTGACTTCCTACATCTGGGATATCTTCCTGCCCTCTGCAACTCTCCTACTCCCTCAAGACGTTAAGCAAATGACACCTCTTCTGGGAAGCCCTCAGGGTTTGCTGCTCCTTTCTTTTCTTCCTAACATTCCTTGGGTGTGTCTGACATTCTACATTTATTGGGCATCTCTCCTAGAGGACAGAGACCATGTCTTGTTTGAGTTAGTGCCATATCACACATCTATCACAGTGCCTGGCTCAGAGCCAATGATCAATCGATCAACCAACCAATCCAGGTGTGTGGGTGCCTAACTTTGTACCTGTCCTGCGTGGACACGAATAGACTTCACCAACCCCATCACCACCAACAGCATCATGGTAAACGTTAGCTGTGCACCCATTACACAGTGACACTTTGCCAGCTTGCTTTACAGTCACTGTCTCCTCTAATCCTAATCACAATCCACAGAGTAAACCTTCTCATTACCCTCATTTTACAGATCAAAGCTGTCCAGTGATAGAAATGTTTCAAATGTGCATTGATAAATGCAGTGGCCACAAATGAGTCACAGGAGCACTTGAAGTACTGCTGCTTCGACCGAGGAACGGCATTTTAAATTTTATTTAATTTCAGTGCACACAAATATAAAGTCACACGCAGTTAGTGGCAGTCATGATGGACCCTGTGGTACAGACGAAGAAAGGCCCAAGGGGTTAAGAAACTTCCCCAAGAGCAGAGCCTGCATCTGGCAAGTGACAAAGGCAAGACCTGGACCCAAGGTGGTTTGAATCCAAAACCCAGATTTTGAACTACCCACTTTGAGCTCCATCTCCTTTCCTTGCCTCTAGATTATGGGTGGAGAATGAAGGAATTCAACATCATTGCAGGCTGGCGGCTGAATCTTTCAAAGTCATGAGCACTGTCATGGCTGCAACTCTGGACCCAGCCCTGCTGTGACAGCGTGTGCAGGGGGAGCCAGTGCACACCTCCCCTCATGTTTATTTCTTTGCAAGAAGGCTTAGGTCGCTGGCTCAGCACGGAGAGAACACAGACAGTTGATTCTTTCTGTGTTTCTGCAGCCCAGGCAACTGGGAGGATTTAACCTTGCTTGGTCCTGACACCAACTTCCACGTGTGCAGACTGGAGGCAAAGAAGGCTTCTGCTTGGATTTCTTTCTGTTGGCTGTGCAGCTGTGGAACTCTGTGGGGCCCCTGTCTCAAATGCTCCAGGCAGGATCCAGTAGCCTTGGTGGGGAGCTGGGATTCCTCCCCCCAAAGCAGCAGACTCAGTGAGGCCATCCTCACCCAGGGAGTACTGGTGCGACACTAGGCTCCGCATCCAGGCACCCCCAGCCTGTCCTGGCTGCTGGAGACCAGGGTTGAAGAGTGGTCTTCGGCTTTGTGGAGCATGGTTGTGCCAAGTGCCCGGGGAAGCTAGCATTCAAGCCCTGCCCTCGCTTCTGGGAGGGGACAGTGTTAGTAAGGGAAGGAGCATGGGCACATCAAAGGTCCTTGGAGATGCGGTGACCTGGGGGGAGGGGGAGAGCTATAGAATGTGGGCATCACATTCTCAGGGGCTGAGTGTCAGGAATCTGGTTCTGATCCCTGCCAGTGTGAGCTCTCACAATTCCAATCTAGTCAGGTCATGGCCCTGCTCAGAACCATTCAGTGGCTTTCTATTGCTCTTAGGCTAAAAAGCAAAACTATAAAATAGACTAAAAAGCCCTGCAGGTTCCAGCTCCTGCTGACCTTCCAAACCTCAGCTCACAGCACTCTCCGCCCCAGTCCTCTTCCTTTCACTCCTCATTTTCTCCGTTCTCCTTCCTTCCCCGAGGTCTTTGCCCAGGCTGTTCCCTTACTGGGAATGCTCTCCCTTCCCCCTGTGCCAGGTCAGTTCATGCTCCCCTGCCAGGTCACCTCTCAAGGGCCACTTCTTCGGGAGGCCTCCCTGGATCTCTGACTGAAGCTTTTTTCCTAGTTTCTCATGAAACCCTGTGTGTCCTTTGGTGGTGCTTGTCACCATTGCAATTTGACAGTGGCCAGTGCAACTTGAGAGATGTGCACATTGACAGATGGAGGCCACCTCTCTCACTAAGTTCTGTGAGGCCAGGGATTATGTTTTACTTATGCTTGGGTCCCCAGCACTAAGCAAAGACCTGGCATAGAGTGGGTGCTCAGCAAGTGTGTTAAATGCATGCATGCATGAATGAATGAACGAGTGAATGAATGAATTAGTGAATGGGTGAATGAATGAGTGAATGAATGAATGAAATGATGCCACTGTGATTTTGTGTAGGGCAATCCCTTCTCTGGGACTGATACCCTCCATGATGATCTGAAGAGCCCCTACTGCCCCCCATGTGCTGAGTAAGACACAGAGCTAACTGTCCAGAGGGGAGGCCAATGTGTGAACAGGCCACAATGACACAGCTGATTAAGACTATGCTTAAAACCTGGGTGTGGTGGGGCACGCCTCTAATCCCAGTGACTCAGGAGGCTGAGGCAGGAGGATGGAAAGTTCAAGGTCAGCCTTGGCAATTTATTGAGATGCTTCCTCAAAAGAAAAAATAAAAAGGGTTGGGATGTAGCTCAGTGGTAGAGTGCCCCTGAGTTCAATTTTTTAAAAAAGTGAAAAGATCATGCTCAAAAGAAAGTTGGGTGGGCTCCGTGTGACCTGAAGTTGGGAATCAGGACTGGGAATCAGGACTTAGAATCAGGGGACACCCAGGAGATTAGCCCAGTACAGAGGAGGCAAAGGGCTGGGCAAAGCCCCAACTCCTAAGGCCTGGGACAGCTGTGCTTCAGCAAGGACAGCAGAGCAGGGCTGGATGGAGCTGCCTTGCCTCGATAGTAAAGGTACTGGTGTCACTGCGGGGTTGCAGGCGGAGGGTGACAGAGGAGTGGCCTCCTGAGTAAAAGGAGAGGCTGAGCAGGGCAGTCTGGGGCCCCTTGCAGCTCTGGCGCCGGGGTCTGAGAGCCCCCGGCAGGGGCACGCTGGGCTAGGTCAAGGTGCCTCCTGCCTCCGCTGCCAGCAGAAGCCTCAAGAGACTGGTTTTCCTCCCTGACGTCAGCTTAAAGGTCACACGAGTCCCAAGTGTCCTCTCAGGGGCCATCTAGGGCCCCTCGTTCTGTTCCTTTACCCACATCCCTTAGGGGTTGCATGACATTCCCAGCCAGGACCACCACTCCGTGTAACAAGTCCCTCGAGGTCCTGAGTCACTGAGAAGCAGGGCTTCCTTTAATTTGTCCTAAACTCACTTCACTCAAGTTTCAAAGGGAGCCCCATTGTCCTAGGATTTCAGGATTTAGTGAGGGAGGAAACACACCCTGAGCTGAGAGGTGGGAGGGGATCTCAGGACAGCTGACTCCAGAGGCCCCTCATGCCATGCCAGCCAACAGGCCGCCCACTACCCTCTCCCCCAGTGCCGGCCCCTCTCTGCTCCCAAGCCAGCCCAGCTGATGAGCGAGCTGATGAGCGGGACTCCAGCCCAGACCTCTCCCCCTCCAGCCTGCGGACTCCACAGCCCAGGCACCTAAGGGACTGAAAGTCAGTAGGTCCTCCAGGGCCAACCTGTCCTTCCAGCTGGTCCTGTCCCCATCCCTCCAGGAAACCTGCTCCAGCTAGCACCTGGGCTACAGACTGTCCCCAGCTCCACCCATTTCACACCAAGTCAAAATCCCTCAATTTCCTTCACTTCCCTCCGTTTCTAAACACAGTCAGGCATTGGCAAGGCCTGTCCACCCCAAGGATGTCCACTCTCCCCATTTCCTCTGTTGCCTCTCGCCTGGACACCCACAATAGGCTTCTGTTCCCCAACTTTTCTCTCTGCCTCTTTAATCCACTCTCTCCCTGTACCAAAGGAGCAAAAACCCAGAACCTGTGGCTCCTCTTAAGAATCCTCAGGGCCTTCCTAGTTCACTGAGAGGGAAATTTATACATTTCACAGGCCGGAGTGTCATAGAGCACCCCAGGCTTGGCCACACCCTATCTCTGAGCTCTCGAGGCCCTTTCCCTCGCATTCACCTCACCAGGCCACTCTGACCTTCTTTCTCTTCTTCACACTATCAAACTCTTTCCTATCTCAGGGTCTTTGCACACACCGTTCCTGCTGATCAAAATGCTCACACCTGGGGCTGGAGAGGTGGTTCAGTGGTAGAGCGCCTGCTTGGAATATGCTAGGTCCCAGATTCGATCCTCAGCACCACATACACAAATAAAGGAAAAACAAAAATCAGATTTTCAAAACTCTGTCTCTTAAAAAAAAGAGAGAGATGCTCACACCCCATGTTCAGATTTAATTATGCGATTAACTTATTTAACAGGCACTTTTATAGTTGTTTACTTTACACCAGAAGTCTAAGCGCCTCTGCCGGTCTGAATCATTCGTTAACTCTTCCCATAGTCGGCTCCATTTGTCATTTCAAACGTCTCCTTCTCATGGAGGCCTTTCTGACCACCATCCAACACATATAACATTGCAACCCACCAGGCCCTGTTGAAAATATCCCGTTGACTAGGTTGTAAGCCTTAAATATATACAATTTTTATTTGCTAAGTACATTGCAATAAATTGGGGGGGGGATGGGGAGGAATCCTTAAAAATAATCCCCTTGATTTATATTCTTCATTACTAAGAATTTTTTAAAATTTCTTTATGTGTTTACTTTGTCTGTCTCTCCTGCTAGCCTGGAAACTCCAAAAGGAAAAGAACTGTCTGTCAAGTTGGCCCTTCTCTCCGTAGACCTGGGAGCCTGCTTGTGGCAGGCACTCACAAATAGTTGTTGAGTGAGTGAATGAAGGGTCACCTGCCCCAGGAAGGCTTCTAAGACCAGCACACTAAGTTCACAGCTGGCACATGCGGACTGCAGGATATAATTGGTGAAATATTTCCTGTGCATGCTACTCAGAGGCCCAATCAGGGGAAAGGTTTCTAGAAGGCAGGGGTCAGGTCTTGTCCATCATCACGTAGATCCGAAAATAACAACTGGCTCGCTTGCGGCAAGCAGCAAGCCACTCTCCTGCTTTCAAAGGAAATTGGTGCACAGGAACTCACTGGCCTCTTGCGGCTACTTGGTGGAGCCCATTTTACAGATGTAGGAAGTGGGGCCCAGCGTTGGGGCCATGCAGTGCACAAAGAGCCAGGCTCAGTCCCATGTCTGTATCTACCAGAACACTTGGTATTCAGCAGGGGCTCAGTGGGAACACCTACATTTACCGTAGCCAACAGACAGCTTAGAGGTGCTCATGTCCAAACGCGTTGCTCTGGAAGGACCAGTCCCCGGGGCAATGGTGTTTCAGAGGCTGGGGTGGAGGGATGAATGGTGGTGGTCAAAACCGCCACGGACTGGGCTTCAGGAGAGCTGGATAGCAACAGCTATGCCACGCTGATTAGCACCTCCCCTGTGCCAGGAGGGATGCTGTTATTCTCCCCATTCCACAGGTGAGAATGTCGAGGCTCGGAGAGGTTAATTCACTTGTGCAATGATTCTACAACTTGGCCAGCAGACAATGCTGCTTATCGGTCCAGGCACTTCTGGGAACTGCTGGGTGACTTTGAACAGCTCCTTGCTTTCTCTGGGTTTTAGACTCTGTCTCTAAAGCCTAGGCTCCTACCAGATCGTATTTAGGCCTGTACAGCTCTGACACAGTGGGGCAGGGACACAGCCACTGCTGTCTTCTGGGCCCCTCACATTGTGAGGAAGGGGCTGCCTGGATGCCATGGAGCAGGGGTGGCCCCTGTCCTGCCCAGGGTGCTGGATAGGCTGCCTAGAGGTAACCAATCCATTGGGCCCAGCCTACTGTGCTGGCTGGAGGACAAAGATGAGGTCAATAGAAATAGGGAAGGGCTGGGACACCTCAAGACCAAAAAAAGGGACTCCTTGTATCACAGAGGGATTTTGAGGTGGGCAAAGCCTCTGGAACTGCCAGCCCCACCGGAGGACTGCTAACATGAGTTTCTGAAACTGACCCTGACCTGAGCTTGCTTTGAATAATAAAATCTGATTCTTTCTCCATGCGTCTATTTCTCTTGCGGGACAGAGTCTTGGAGACTAACTTTCTACAGGAATGTGATGGTAACTACCACCCTGGGTGCCGGCCCCGCAGAGAGTAGACCTGCAGGACAGGACAGAGAAGAGTAAGAGTCAAGGCCTGGAGCCAGCTCTCCAGGGGAGCCGCTGAGCTCCTCAGAAGCAGGCTGATGGCCAGCGGGAAAGTGCCCTGGGAGAGTTGAGGAGGCTGCTCATGTGGGCCATGACTTCACCCCAGAAATAGTTGTGTGATGGGTGGTGTCTTGAGGGGCCAGTCGGTTTTAGGGATGTGGCCGCATCTTTTGTCCTGCTTTACCAGATGTATCACCTGTCAGGAAGGACAAGCTGTCAGTGGACAGATGAATCCGGAACCACATGCCTGCTTGGCTGAAGCTCTTGGCCTCAGGAGGCACAGGGGCCTATGGCATTGGCTGGCTCCTGCCACTGAGGTCACCTTGCCTCAGTTTCCATCAAACTCCTGGCTCTCTGGGACACCGGCAGTGGCTCTGGGAACCCATTTAGGTGCTAACACACTGTGGACAGAGCCAGGTCAGCTTGGCACACCTTGCATGCCCTGTGGCCATGTGGGCTGGATTAAGCACCCTCTCCCTCTCTGCCTCATTTTCTTCAACTATAAAACAAAGAGGTTGGATGACATTGGTGCATTTGACATTGTGATCACAGAGATCTGGGGGTCTCCAGAGGTGCCTCAAGGGAGTTACCAGTAGGACACCCTTGCCTGGGTAAGAACCCCGCACTCTCCCCAATCTCTACCTCAGGACTCTGCTCTTATACGCACATGAAGTGTATGTGGGGGTTCATGTAAGATTTCCTCAAAAGGGTGGGGTGCAGTGATATATACCTGTAATCCTAAAAAACTCAAGAGGCTCAGACAGGAGGATTGCAAGTTCAAGGCCAGCCTCAGCAGCTTAACGAGACTCAAAGCAACTTGGTGAGACTCTGTCTCAAAATAAAAAATAGAAAGGGCTGGGGGTGTGGCTCAGTGGAAATGTAGCTCAAGGTCTCTGGGTTTAATCCCTAGTAATTAAAAAAAATTTTTTTTCCTTAACAGAAAGCGTTCTTTGCTGGTCTGCCCTGCCTGCACTGACCTGGTATGTCCATTTGGCAATCACAATCTGAACTCTGCATCTCTAAGGAGGAGGCAAGTGTCCCCTTGAGTCACAGGACTGGGGATAGAGCCACAAACTCCCTGTTCCAGCCTGGGAAAGTGGGGTCATTTGGAGCCAGAATGAAACCCACATTGCCCCTTGGCTTAAAGACCATCACCCTCCCCTTCTTGATGCATAGTTGGGGAGCTTCCCTGCCTCGTTCCCAGTTAAGTGGGGGAACAGTTGGTAGATGTCTGCATTATGGGAGGGGATTCATCTAGAGTTCAAAGAATTTTCCAAAGTCAGGTTCTCTTTTATTCATGATTGGTGAAGAAGAAACAAAACGATGGTGTGGAGATGGAAAATGAACCATCTGGTCCATCAAAAACAAAAAAAAAAGGTGTGCCAATCATCAGGCACACAACCTCGGTCAACCAGAAAGGAGCTCAGTTATCCAGAGCACCACACTTTTAGAAGAAAGGGAGATAGAATTTCAAAATAAGTATATCATTGTGCTTTCCCAAATTCTCCATAGACTTAAAATTTGTTTTGTTTTCTCTCAGAGCCAGCACACATTCAGTCCAATGAATCATCTGCCCCTTATTCATTCTCACTGCCCGAGGTAAAAGACCATCACACAGCCAGCCGTGTCTCTCGGTGCCACTCAGCAAAGAATGGCGCATCCACAGTAAGGTGTTCGAGTGTGTGGACCCAGTGCTGGCCAGAGGCCCACCCGTCACAACCACAGCCACTGTGATCATCAGGAAGGCCCTGCTAATGTTGACGAGGACACAAAGTCCAGACTCGTGAGCAGCACAGGGGAGGAAATTCTCACTGAGAAGGACATATCTACGTCCCAAGCCTAAAGGACAATGCAGAGGACGTGCAGGCTATGAGGCGCTCGGGCCCCAGGTGTCCTGGAGAATGGAGGCAGGACCAGGAGTCCCCCTCCCCGCCAGCATGCAGGCAGGCCTGGGGTGCACATAGCCAATTGTCCCAGGGAGGTCTGGATTCTGCCCCGCCATCCCCTGCTGCCCCCTCACCGCGTGCCAGCCACCCTGTGACAGCTCACATAGCTATGTAGGGAGCTGGAATCCTCTTATACACATGTTGCCTGCTGGTCCTCTCCTGTGGCTCTGGGCCAGAATGGCTCATCGCATTTCCTGCCCAGCTGGGGTTTGAAGTGGCAGGCTCCAGAGGGCTCCCCAGGGTCTGCATGGGGCTGATAGGTATGCAGACTCATCTCCCTCCTTAGCCACCAGACCCTGCCTACTGGGGACATTCCCACAGTTCTTGCCTGGTGTACCTGCCCACACGGTGGCTGGAGAAAGTGGGTGAAGGGAGGGCAAATCTTTCTTCAAAAGCCAGGAGTTCCAAAGCTCCAGCCATAAGTATCACCAATGAGCGCCAATGTCCCCTTCAAGGGGCGAACCAACGCCCCTTCTTGTAATCAAGCCACCATCCACAGACCTTTATTTATATACCAAAGCACTCGCTGCACTTGTCCAAGAATTTTCAGAATAACCCAATGTAATCCTTATTTACGTGTAAGAGATGAGCACATGGAAGTTAGGGGAGTGGCTTTCCTGTTGGTAGAGAGCTGGGGTTCCAAAGAGGGCTCCTCTCACCACAGCAAATACCGCTGTCCCATCTTGCGGGGTGGGTAGGCTTCTCACACTTTTTTTTTGGAACCCAGGGGTGCCCAACCACTGAGCCTCACCCCCAGCCCTTTTTCTATTTTTTATTTTGAGACAGGGTCTTGCTAAGTTGCTGAGGCTGGCCTTCCACCAGCCTCCTGAGTCACCACCATGCCTGGCATTCTTACCGTTTTGTATGTTTCAGTGCCAATGGCATCTTACAAATAAAAGCGTATGGAACTGCTCATAGTGTTGGTGTGGCTTGGCCTCTAACGGGACAGGGTGGCCTACACCCCATTTCCCCATTGCATTCAGGGGTAAAGGTGGCATAGTCTCCCAGGACCCCCAGGTTGGAGGCAGCTGTGTAAAGGCCATAAACTCTGCTCGTGACACCATGTCATATGAAGCTCTGTTCCACTCCGATCATCAGCATCATCATCACCATGGCAACCAACAGTCACAGCCCAGTGTGTCAGGACCTATGTGGAGCCCAGTAGCCGGAACATCAGGTACTATCCCTATCCCCAGTTCCATGAGTCAGGAGAAGACTCACCCACAGCCCGAGGGCTAGGACGCACTAGAACTGAGGTTCCTGGGATTTGAACCGAGGGTTGTTGGAAGCCCAAGCCCACACTTGTGACCACTGGGACAGCCTGCCCTTGTCAACTGGGTGCTACTTCTCCTGAAGCCAGGCAGTCTCCCCTTCCTACAGAAAACATAGCACCTGCCCAAGGCCATCTTCCTGTTCAGTGGGGCAGTCAGAGACATTCAAGCAGATCCTTCCCCTGTCCCTTGGCAATTTAACACATGACTTAACACGACCGACTCTCCTCCCATCTAGCAGATGGGCACCTGCAACTTCACTTCACCGTGGTAAAGAGTGGAGCTTGGAAAAGTAAAGGAACTCACTGGGCTGTGACCTGGCTGCTGCTTCTCACCTGG
This sequence comes from Aplodontia rufa, assembly GCA_004027875.1. NCBI lineage: Eukaryota > Metazoa > Chordata > Mammalia > Rodentia > Aplodontiidae > Aplodontia > Aplodontia rufa. The sequence goes on along the minus strand of PVKS010000619.1, from coordinate 49,510 downwards.
GGCAGAACAGTCGCAGGAACATAATTCTGAGACAGCTCAGGATGCAGGGCCAACTGATGTGACTGGGGGACTCATGAAGGATATCTCAGAGATGGTGACACTAACAGGGGCAGAGGATGGGCAGGGGACAGTGCAGGACCACGGGGGGAGGGGGCGTCCAGTGTTGGAGTCCAATGTGCCCAAGCAGGCTTCAGCCCCCTGCACCCGGCTTCCAGGAGGGCTGGCATTATGCCACCAGCCAGAGGCGGCTGAGGTATTTAAGTGCCAAGCAATGATACAACCTTGTTAGAGGACAGTCAGACCTAAAAGATTCCTTAGCATCCTCTAACCCAGCAACATCTTCTAACTGAGCACATAATTTTTTTTGGGGGGGGGTACCAGGGATTGAACTCAGGGGTGCTTAACCATTGAGCCACATCCCCTGCCCTTTTTATTTTTTATTTTGAGATGGTCTCTTTAAGTTGTTTAGGGTCTCACTAAGTTGCTGAGGCTGGTGTTGAACTTGTGATCCTCCTACCTCAGTCTCCAGAGTTGCTGGGATTACAGGTGTGTGCCCAGCCTGACCCTGTAATTTAATCTTGAAATAGTTCAGCTATCCAAACAGGCTTAAAATAATATAATGTATTATTTAGCAATAAAAGGAACAAAACTCTGAAAAATACCACAACATGGATAAACCTTGAAAAATACTAAATCCACAGAGACAGAAAGGAGGTGAGTGGTGGCTTGGGGCTGGGGTGCAGGGGAAATGGAGGGTAACTTCTAAAGGGTATGGGGTTTCTTTTGGGGGCCATGAAAATGTTCTAAAACTGCTCGTGGTGATGGTGGTACTGTGACTGTACAAAAAAAGCTGTTGTCTACACTTTAAATGAATGAACTGTATGACATGTGAATTTTATCTCAAGAAAGTTGTTACAAAAGTTACATAAGGGGGGGTGGAGCAGTGGCTCAGTGGGTCAGTGGTTGTGACCTTTGCCTGGCATATGCAAGAACCCAGGTTCAAACCCCAGCACCATGTATACAACAGTGTCAGAGCAACGAAAGCCACGTGAAAAACTAAGTAAAAATTGATTCTCTTTCTCTCTCTCACTGTCGCTCTACCTTAAAAAAGTCACATAAGAGACCTAACATGCTCACTACCCAGCTAATTAGATGCTGATATACCCCAGGACCTCGGGCTCCACTGTGACCCTCCTCCCACTGAATATGCTATTTATCATTCCCATGTACTTCTTACCTGTTTATGACAAGCATGTATTTCCTGAACCATGTGCTATGTTGCTTTATTGACTGATTGATTGATAACAGGGACTGAACACAGGAGCATTTTACCACTGAGCTGCATCTCAGCCCTTTTTATTTTTTTGAGACAGGATCTTTGTAAATTGCTTTAGGCCTTCCTTGTTTGAGCTGGCCTCAAACTTGCGGTCCTCCTGTCTTAGCCTCCCCAGTTGCTGGGATCACAGGTGTGAGCCAGCCTTCATGCCGGTGCTTTATGTTTTTAACTTTATATAAATAAATTATATTGTAAATGTTCTCTGTCATTTGCTTATTTTTCTCCATAGGATGAAATTCATCCATGGAATTGCCTGATTGTAGCCTAGTTGATTGGTGTTCACAGTGCTTGCTATTTCTTTGATAGAACTACTGCAACTCGATACCCTCCGACATCTGTCTGCCCTCTTCCTTTCCTTGACCAGTGGTCGGAACAGCACCGCTGGAGCCTCCTAGCTGCCTTCATGCACACAGGAGTGCTGCCTGTGAGCCCAGTAGGGGAGCAGCTTTACGGGGTAAATCTCCCCCTCAAAGTCACTCACCAATTTATACAATGTGCAAGGAAATGAAGGACCAGAGCCCAGAGCGAGGAGAGCAACCTGCTCAGAGTCCCTCAGGGTCTGGAATGATTCCCAGTCGGGGCCTCTTCTGGCCATTCCGGAACCCTCCATTTCCTTATTTTTATTTCCCTACAAATCACTGCGACCACCCGGGCGTTATCAGAGTTGATCTAGGAGAAACACATTATCAGCGCAGTCTAGGAGGGCTGGGGATCTGGAAGTGCTTTCAGGAGGAAATGGGGAAGAAATTAGCTTCAGAGAATTCCCCAGGCACCTCTAAAACATGGAGCTGGGGGCTGGAGGGAAGAGGCACATCCAGGGGCAGATGGTGGAGTGCTTCGGCAGCCGGGTGGCACCTGGTTGCTCTGTCTCTTCCCACACCAGTCACCTGACCCTCCTTCCCACGAGGGGGCAGGAGCTGCAGTTGGGGGGCTTCTGTAAGTGCAGGGGCCCTCTCCAAGCTGACACAGGGCCTCCTTTCTTGGAGCTAGCAGGGTGCCTCAGAAGGGGCTGTGCAGGGCAAGGAAGTCCCTCCTTTGGCGGTGCCAATCTGGGCTTACTGGTGGCTGTCTGATCTCTACAACACGACATCCCTACCTTGGACCCACCAGGGCTCCCTTCCCCAGTAGCCTTGCCATGCCAAAGTGGTCAGACAAGCAGCTGCCCTGGTTCTGCTAGGGAGGCTGCTGGGAGTCAGAAAAGATAATAGGAGGCGCTTGGCACTTTGGCCTCAATCCCAAGGGCGATGGAGCGCATTGAAGTAATAGGGCCCTGCACTAATGGTAAAACGCCATTCTGGCTTCTGTGTGAAGGCACTGGAGGAGGCCAGTTAGGGGCTCCTGTGGTACGCATGGTGAGAGATGGCGGCAGTTTGAATGAGGGCGATGATCAGGGAGACGGAATTGACAGGGTGGGACCAATGGATTTATGATGGATGGGATGTGAGGGGAAACGTGCGGTCCAGGCTGATCCCCAGGTGCCGGGGAGGTGGGGAATGTTGGAAGGGCCAGGGGTGGGGAGAAGATGCTGGCTTCGGTGATGTGTCTTTGAAGCCCTACAGAATCTACAGCAGGCGATCAATGGCGGCAGCCAGGGAGGAAGCTTCACAGCGCTACACCTCTCAGTCTGCTTTACGTCTCCTTTAGGACAAATTGCTTGCCCCAGGTGGCTTTGCCTGGGTTGCATGTTGAACACACACCAGGTGCTTTGTCCACGGAGCAGTACTAACATGCCAGGCCAGCGCAGCAGATGATGGATGGGAGGGTTCTGTAACAGGCTCAGAGGGGTTCAGAGATCAATGGGTAGAAAGTGGGGACAGAGACGTCAGAGCAGCGTGCAGAGTGGGACACTGGGGCTGCTGCTGCAAGACTGAGCCTGGCCATTGGGATTGTCGGATGGGTCATAACCAGGACTGGGTCGTCAGGTGGAGGGGACAGGGTGGGGGAAGAACCAGGCTGACCCAGAACGTAGAATAAGCACATCTTTGGGCTGCAGCAGAACAAGGGAGAATCTGAATGTCAATGACAAATGCAATCAAACAGTAAGGTCCCTTTCCAGGTTGGTCCTGAGAACCTGTGTAAGGAACAGTCAGGGATGACTCAGAAGGAACTCGTGTTATTTGCATGTAACGTAGGATTTCTGAGCCACCTAAAAACAGTTTTCCTTTAGTCTGGCTGCTCTCCCCAGCACACCTCGACTCTGCCACTCCTTTTCTGTTAATGGCACTAAGGAATACTCAGTCTGACGTCTCCCTTTTCTGGGTTAGCTGGGTTTGAAACAAGGAGGACCACAAAGAAAGGGTGTGTGGCTGCGGGTTTGCTTGGCTACAGCGCAAGGGAGGTGGGGAGGAGCCCAGTTTAGGGCCAAAGCTCTGGCCACAGGCTCTGCCCACGTAAATGGCAGGAGGCTGTTGGGGGCAAAATCCGGTGTCAGGGAAAACAGGGAAAGGCTGGCCCCAGAAAGGGTTTGGGGCGTGGAGGCAGCAGCTCTCCCCACCTGTGGAAAATAACAAGGCTGAAGAGGCTGTTCCAACCTGAACGTGACTAGAAGCTCATGAAAATCGAGGCCGGTCACAGGATCGCAGGCTCTTGTTGGGGCAGGGGCTGCTCGCCCTCGGAGGCACGCTCCACATCACTGCTAGTGATTGTTCTGGAGTGCAGAGTGGCCTAGGTCACATCCCTGTCCCGTGAGAACAACACAGCCAGAGCGCAGGCACACTGCTCACCACTCCCGCACCCCTGGCAGAGAGCATCGAGCAATCGCCGCATTTTCTGCTGAAGCTGGATGCAGCCTCACGGAAGCCATTGCCGGTCAGTCACCCTCGGCATGAAAACCATTTGCCTTCCACTGAACGGAGAAAGCCAAAGTCCTCGGCTTGGCTCTTTGCATCTCGACATCTTTTTCCACCCTCTTCTATGCTCATACTTTTCCCATCACTGCTCTGAGCTCCAAATTCTTCAACCTGCCTTTTCATCCCCAAACATCCCTGCCTGGGGCTTACTCCTCCCAGCTTTTATCCTTCGCGGTTTCTGGAAAGCCCTCTGCGATGACTGCTGTTATTCCTGGCAATCTGTTCTCCCACCTTCCACAGGACAAGGCTCTGTGGGGGCAACCGCTACCCAGCAAAAAATACTTCCAGGCCTCCCACAGACCTGGGTACCCAGCAGCAGAGGTCTGACCCGTGGGATGTGAGCGGAAGTGAAGTGTGTCTTCTTCAAGTTCTGCTCTTGGGGTTGGAGCACGCACTCCCCTAGTCCCTTCTCCTCTAGTGCTGGCCAGGGGATGGCAAGAGCAAGTGAGCTGTCAGAGCCCGAGATGGAAGTGATGTGATGAAGGTAATAGAGCCCTCCCAGCCCTGGACTGCGCTCCTGCTGAGGAGGGGAATCCTCTACCTCTACTTCATTAGAGTCTTGCTTTGGGGAACTTATGCATGGTGGCAGCTGAGTCTACATCCTGTCTATGCCCTCCCACCTGCTTCGTGGTTCCTTATGTCCAACCTCCCGTGCACCTCCTCACTGAAGTCTTCCTAGATCCCCCGACACTATGGGGGTCCCCAGCACTTCATCTGTACCTCTCACCAGCACATCTGAACCAGAGGATGGCTGTGGCCTCTCCCAGCATCCAGGCCAAAGGCATCTTCTCTCCTTTCCACCCATCCTCCACACAAGTGCCAGTTACAGCGCTAATGCACGCAGCTCACCCCATCACACCCTGACTCCCGCTGCTGTAGCCCAAGTCATTCACTTGGCAGGCAAGGTGGGACCCTGTCCTACTCTTCCCCTTAAAGCTGAGGCCCGGCTGCAAAGTGATTCATTCCAGCAGCTCAGCTGGTCCTGGTTTCCTCTGTGTGCAGCTACCTACCACCCCTCACATCGCCTGCCCCAGCCTGGATGTGGTGACAAACCAGCCCCACCCAGCCCCAGTGTGGCGGGTCTGAAGGAGCTGCTTCCTTGCCAGCTAGGACCTATATTGTCCTGCTCCTCATTTGTTAATAAGAACAGGGACAAAGAACGGGTAAATTTTCCTGATCTTTGTACTGGTCTCAAGTGGCCCAGGAAGTCCCACAGTATGTATATCTGTTTCTAAGGTCCGTCTGTCTCACCATGCCTTATGCTTATGGTCCACACCTATTCCTCTGAACTTCTGGACACTGTGACCCTCCTAATGGAGGCTTGACCTTTGGCATCCCATCCCAGGCGTGCAGGGCCATCACTGCCCTGGCAAGCCGCTCATGTAGCCCAGGAGCAGGATGCGGCCCGCTCTCAGCCAGTGGAGGACTATTTTGGGACAGGGAGGATCCCAGGAGGATGCTGGCGAGGTCAGATTAGGAAGGAAAGGAGGCAGGTTTTCTGCCCACGATTATGAGTCCCAAACCCTCTGGATGCTACCCAGGGTCCTAGGGCTTCCACAAGGAAGAACACACCCACCGCAGGACTCCGGCCTCAGCCTCGCTGGCCCCACAGCACTGGGCAGGCCTGGGTTTGGAGCTGTAGGCTGCAATCCCAGTGGCCACTGTGGGCAGGGAGAATGTGCTTTCTGTTGCATCCTAATGGTGGCAATTTTAGCTTCAGGCAAGTCTGGGGGTGTGATGGAGACCGCAAGGAAGAATCTGGTAATCAGAACAGACCATCGAATGCGCTGGGCACTCAGAGCATCTACAACAAATGGTGCTGGTGAGGCTTGTGTTTGCGTCTGGCACTCACAATTGTGTGACCCCTTCTGCAAGCCCCAGGAGCTGTAAAGTGGTCTAGAAGATCTGACCCGAAATCACTGAGGAGAGACGTGCACGGGCGGGTGCAAGGAGCGCGGGGCTTTACTCCCACATTCGAGGGGTTTCAAGTGTTTTGGGGTGTGGAAACTCTACCTCTTTTACATTTTTGAGGGGGGTCACCCATCAATATGAAGCACTAAGTACTGCGCCTGGCACACAGTAGGTGCTCAGTGGGGGACAGCGACAGAGATGCCATTACATAGAGTGGGTTAGTTTGCTGCAGAGCGAGAACCCTCTGGTTTGGCCCACAGGCGGCAGGTCCAGGGACCCAGCAGGACCTAGCCTGCCCTGGGATTTGTGCTGAGATTCCAAGCCCTGTGCAGTCCTTCCAGTCCTTGGCCTGGAAAGCTGGGGGATCCCTTTGTTCCTTTCTGATTCTGCCTCCACATGGGGCCTCCTCTTTAAATCCTCCTGGCTACATGCACTTGGCTCTGATTTACTTTCTGTGCCAAACTGCTGTCTGGGAAATGCTTAACCCCCAGGATACCCATCTTGGGAGTGCCTGGCTCTCGTTCCTCCTGTGCCTGTCCACACTCAGTCCCTGCTGGTGTCCCCTCCCCACACAGGCCTGTTCCAGCCCTTCCTTCTCCTCAGGGTGTCCCTCCTTCCCCACACTCTGTACCTCTCACATCCAGGACTCCTGGGTCCTGCACGGCCTCCAAGCAGGCAAGGAGGGGCAAAGGGCTCTTCCAAATCCTCCCTCCCTCCTGCCACACCCCTCCCCAGCTCTGCCTCCAGACTGACTGTGTGCTTCTGAAGCGCAAACTGAATCCTGTTGATGAGGCCAGGCCATCAGGCAGCTGCTCTGCTTTCCCCATTCAGGCAGGGAGGGGGCAGGTGCCAGCCTCTGCCCACCCATAAGCATGCAGCCCACATTGCCCTGAACCCTAGGATGTGGGGTTTGGTAAGGATTTCTTTGCACCTTTGAAGTACAAGAGGCCATTGAGGAAGTAATAGCAATAATAGTGCTGAATACAGATCAGACAGGTGTTAAAATCCAGGGGCTGGAGCGGTGGCTCGAAGGTTGCGGTGCTTGCCTGGGATGCGCAAGTACATGGGTTCAAACCTCAGCACCCAAGTATACACCTAAGTGTCAGAGCAACGAAAGCCATGTGAAAAACTCAATAAAAATTGATTCTCTCTCTGTGTTTCTCTTTCTCTCTCTCACTATCCTTCTCTCTTTAAAAAAAATCCAGTCAATCTGAGACCTTTTCACTGAGACTCTACCACATATCTGCAAGGTGGCTGTTGTCCCCGTTTTTTTAAACAAGGCAACTGAGGCACCGAGAGATTAAGAAACTCTCTGAAGTTTACTCAGCTGGCAAATATCAGAGACAGAATTCAAACCTATTTCCTCCGTGGCTCTAAATCTCGTTTTCAGTATTCTATATTTGGAACAAGATTAAATTGCAAGCTGGGCATGGTGGCTCACGTCTGTAACCCTAGCAACTGGGGAAGCTGAGGCAGGAGGGTCACAAGTTCAAAGCCAGCCTCAGCAACTTATTGAGGCCCTAAGCAACTTAGCAAGACCCTGTCTCAGAATAAAATATTTTTAAAAAGGGGGGGTGCTGGGGATGTGGCTCAGTGGTTAAGCACCCCTGATTTCAATCCCCAGTAACTTCCCCACACACACACAAAAAAAAAATCAGTTGCAATTTCCAAAGAGTTATGGAACAACAGACAGAAATATTTGAAACGTGAGCAGTCCCAGAAACTTGGAAGTGTACAGTAGCTCTGCCCAGGCCCCGTGTAACCGACTCGTCTCTACCTCATCTTGTTAACCTTAGCATTTCTGTCCAGGAAGGTTCCCAGACCCCAGGGCCCAATCTCCTAGGCTCTGAGGGCGGGAGAGAGCTTCCCAAGGTTTCTGGATACCCTTTTAATTAACCCAGTGACCCTCTTCTGCCTGGGGCCAGCCGAGTCCCTTCACGGTCTCAGGGATTTCAGTCTCCAGGGCTGCCTGCCTGCCCTGCGACTCCCTGTCCAGCCCACTCACTCCCCAGCCAATGTAGTCCCTCTGTTTCCCATGTGCTGAACATCTGTCAGCCTCTCCTTCCTGGCTTGAGGACTCTGTGAGGGTTTCTACAGCCCCTGGTTCCTGTGGCCAGAGGAAGACCTGCCAGAGAGCCCAGTAAGTCCCCTTCCAAGGCCACTTCCCCCAGCAGGTGTCTAGGAAGCCACTCTGGATCGCCAGAGACCCTGAGCAGGGCAAAACTCCCTGCAAGTACTTAAATGTATTATCTTGTCTCCCCAAACCTTTTAAAAGGCTTCCTTCCATACCCCAAAGGGTACAAGCCATTTCAGTTTTTCAAGGGAACATTGTGACTTATTCATCTGTCATTCTCGTAGCTTAACAAACACGGTCAGGAACCTGCAGTTCTCATGAGCTATCAATCAATCATCAGTGATGTTAACCATGGACAATGCACTTGAACCCATCACCTGGCCTGGTGCCCAGCCCGGAGCAGACACTCACACACAGCTTTAAATACACAGAAAGACAGAGTTGTGACGCGGGTCCTGCCCACAAAGCACTGCAGGCACCCTCCCTCAGGAAGGCTAGTAAACAGCAAAAGCAGAATTTGAATCCAGATTAGACTGGTTAAATTACTGCACCATGTCACCTAGCAACCCTTTGCCGTGCCTTGATCCTTTATGTGTGTGCAGGCAGCCTAGGTGCCATATGATGGACAGGCACCACCCTCAGCCACTTAGCTAGGGCAAACAAAGTCTCACAATCATAAAGCCATTCATTTGCTCGACACTCAAACATTTTTGTGCAGCTACTGTGTCAGGGGCAGTAGTGAACATGGCGAGTAGGGTCCGTACCTTTGTGAAGCTCATCTCCCCTTGGTCTCTGAGTAACATGTTATGATTTTCAAAACATGACCGCATCCATCATCCTATCTGATTTAACCACAACCTGTTCCAAAGAGGGTGAGGCTCAGGGAAGAAAAGTCTATGAATGAATGAATGAAGGATGATGGATGGGGGACAGGTAGGCCCCTCAGTGTGTTGCTGAATGGGGATGACAGATACTGTCATTCCCATCTTTCAAATGAGAATGGATGGCCCGCGCACTGTGAATGTAGCCTGACTGCTGGGGGAGGACTCGTGGTGTGCTCCTAGAGCTGCCCGACCTCGTCCGTTCGCAGGGCTCCTTACCTGGTGGGCAGTTGCATCCTGGAGACATCTTCGGGGCCTCCCGGCGCCTCCGCGAGTAGAGCCTCCATTTCTGCACAAAGAGAGACAAGAGGAGTCACCGGGAGCTCGTAAACACCCAGCCCTGGAAAGGTCTGTGGGCTGGTGGTGCCGGGGAGGAGGGGAAGGGGCTGCACTGGGGGAGCCGGCAGGGGGGTTGTCCGGGGGGCGGGGGGGAATCAAAGCCTGTGGTTAATGACCCTCCACTGGCCACTAGGTCTCTGGCTAATGAGAAGCAGAGGAGAAGGTCCATCTTGGTAATCTCAGTGTCTGATGTCTTCAGAGCACTCTTAAAGAAATTAACCCCAGCCACAGGGCCCTGGAAACCAGCTGAGGCCTTCCCCGTGCCCCTCACTCTTTGCACAATGACACAATTTTCTTGGTTGTCTGCTAATTGCTTTGCTTGTGGGTCTGGGCTTCTGATGGATCCTGGGGGCAGGGACAGTGCCTTATGTTCTTCTGGTGTCCCTCTCAAAGCCATCACAGGCAGGTGGGCAGAGGTGGGGGAGATGGGAGCCAGGAAAGCCCTGGGCTCTCTCCACCAAACCTCTTCCTTGATGTCTTGAAATCACTGAACCAATGTGGAAGGCCCAAAAGAGGCAGGATCCTCAAGGAGCTGCCGTGTGCACGGTGGCGAGTGGACAAGTTCTTGCAAAATGGCAATGGACACAGGACGCCATGGGTGCCAACTTCCTGTGTGCTCTCTCTGCCGAGGTGGAGGGCAGAGGGCCTTACATAAGGACGCATACTTGATCCTCACGATGAGGCCGGCCAGACTAGCACAGAGGTTAGCAGAGATGGCCCCAGAGCCAGACTGCCAGCTTCACACTCAGTTGTGAGACCCTGGGCTGACAGCAGTCCCAACCCTACTATGTTACTGAGAGGATTAAAAACTCTGGAACATACAAAGAGCGGTGCCCAGCTCCTAGGAGGCTCTCAACACACATCAGCTATCACTGCGCTCTGTTGCAGGCCAGGAGCCTGAGGCACTTGGGCAGGCTGCAGTTGGCCAAGGTCCTGGGTGAGTGAAGGCTGGAGCTGGGATCCAGTTCCAGACTCTCTGATGCTAGGGCAGAGTCAGAAGCTGGAACGTGGGGAACCAAACTGGCTCTTAATGTATTTCACTTGGTTCCCATGGTGATTCTTAAATTCATTATTGATTTTGTTGCTAACATTTTGAAGTGGGTGATTCCCCATGCAAATTTACATTTCTCATTTCTCTTTAAAAATCATAGCATCTTTCCAGAAGTTGCCTGCACTCTGGCTGCCAATGATTGGCAATATCCAGGGCACTGCTGGGGCCCCCTTGACGGTGCTGGCCAGTCTGGTGCTCACTGGCCCCTAGCATCCTCCTAGCATTTGCTTTCTCACTATCTTGTCATTTTGCCACTCAGTTTGGGCCTCAAGAGAGGAAAGAAAGTCACATGGGAGGTGTTGTAGTAGATGAAGTTGGGTGGTGGGGAGGGAAGGTCAGGAAACTCAGAGAGGATTCATAGTGTCTGCTGAGTTGCTGCTATGGACTGGCAGTGAGCTGGTGCTTTGATACAGAGAATCACATCTAGTTTCCATAGACAAACTAAGGTAGGTTTAACAGAGACCTCATTCAGTACTTAAGAAAACAGACTCAGAGAGGTTAGTGACTTGCCAAAGTTCACACAGCCAGTACAGGTTGGATCTGAGCTGTGAACTCAGGCCTCCTAAAGCAAAGTCCACTCCCTTCTGCTATAGAAAGGTTTCATAAATGTCCCTGATGAGGAAGCACAGACAGGACAGGAGGGGACTAGAGGTCAAAGCAGATGGGAAGAGGGGGAACACCCAAAGGGAGGACTCTTTCTTAGAATGGGAGCCTGGACACACAGTATAAGGTGGATGGATGTTGAGGCCAGGCTGCATTTGGGCACAGAGTGGCCCTTGGCAAATGTGTGACCTCCCAGGACCAAATTTGGCGAAAGCCCCTCTGATGCCCAGCTCTGAGCCCGGCTCATTAGTGCCACTTTCCAGTAAGGGACTCCATGAATCTGTTTCATCCCTTCCCACCAATGACCTGTGGGCCTGGCACCTGGTAGACGTGTGGTGTGGGTCTGCTAAATGCTGGACCTGGGGAAGGACTGATTAGGCCAGCAGAGCTTGCAAACATTTGGCTAAAGTCTGTAACCAATTGGGTCACTGTTCATTCCACCACAGCACCGAGCGAGTTCCCCGAGTTCCCCGGCCATTCCGAGGAGACCCCTACTGTGTCCATCTGTGTCTGTGCCCCTGAGCGCCCTTCACTCCTCTCCATCCCCGATCTGTGCTCCATGCTAAGGCCAATCCTCCAAAGCCCTCAGATCCCACGCTCCCACGTGCCCAGGGATGTCACAGCAGTGAGCCCTCGGCCCTCCTGCCTCATCGCTTTCCTCCTCCAGACCGGATCACTCATAACAGGAGCCAGCGCATGCTTTATGTCAACAGCTCCTTGGAAAATATCTTAGGCTGTGTGATCTCCGCAGCCTCCATCACAACTACTCAGCTGGTTACGTGAAAGCCTTAGACAATTCAAAGCCAAGTCGGTGGCTGTTCCCATGCAAATGGGCTTACGGTGCGAGCCGGACTTAGCGGCCGTTCGCCCAGCCCAATGGACTCAGAGCACACATCACAAATCAGACAAGAAACATCCGCTCTTCACGGCGCTTAGCTCTTTGCCTAGTAAGCTCCAGGCCTACAGCCATTCCCCGTGGCTGGCCCCCGCTTCTCTCTTCGTGCTCTCCTGGTCCGTCTCATCTGGCTCTCAGCCCACCCTTTCCTGCAAAGGGCTCTGGCCAGGGGGCCAGTGGCCTCGAGTTGCTAGGTCTGGTGAACTGTCCCTGTCCTCCCCAGCCGGTCAGCTGCGTCTGCTTCTCCTCCTGGTAGACTACTTTCAGCATGAGGCTCCCAGGATGCTGTGCTGTTTCTCCCCTGCAACCCTGGCTGTTCCCTCTGTCTCCAACTCTGGTTCCTTCTCTAGTGACACCTAAATGTCGCAGGCCTCAGGCCAGGCCTCGCCTCTCTCCTCCAGACGCTGGCTCTCCAGGACTTACAGCTCCAATGACATCCGTATGTGACGATGCTGCCATTTTTGCCTCTCCAACCTGGACCTTCCTGTGGAACTCCTGCGCAACAGGCAGGTGCCCACTCCACAGGTCCACTCACCGGCATCTCGAAATCGGCTTTGCATAGATGGGCACCTGATCTGCCCCCTCCTCAGAACTGCACCTCCCAGCGACTTCCCACCATAGGCGCCAACAATGCTTAAACCTCCAAATCCTCCTCTGGCCTCTTTCTCACCCACGCCCATTCGTGAGCAACATTCTCTACCTTTCAGATACATCCGGGATTAGGTCCCTTCTCACCACCTGGTTGGAGCCTCATCATCAGTTACTGCAAGAGCCTTCTAATGGAGCCCCTGCTTCTGCTCCTGACCCCGCAGCCAACCTCAGCACAGCAGCCAGGGTGGTCACACGTGCTGTCTTTCTCCTGCCTCAGGGCCTTTGCACCGACTGGTCTCTCCGCCGGGAAGGTTCTTCCTAGCTGTCCACCTGGTGCTCTCCTAATAAGCCTTCTTTGCTCTTAGTGCCCCACTCCCTGTATGCTTCCTATCTCCCTCCCTGTTTCCTCTCCTTAGGAAATCAGTTTTGTCTTGCTTTGATTGTTTATCTTGCTTACCGCCTCCTTCCACTGCTAGGAGGTAAATTCCACAAGGATGTGGATTTTGTTCTGCTTTGTTCACTCCCAAATCTCTAGTGTCTAGAACAGGGTCTGGCACATAGTAGGTGCTCAGTAAATACTGGTTGTTTACAAATCAGGAGACATCACATTAAGTTCTGATTTCCTGTCTCTCTTGTGCAGTGGGAGCTGGCAGCTCTGGGCCATGATCTGATCAGGTGGCCTGCATGGTGGCCTTTCCCTGTACATGTCTGTGCTGTCTAGGTCACTGTGGTAGTCCTGCCATATGGCCAGTTTTACTTTTTTAGGACACCAGCTTGCCCCTTTAGGCATCTGGATTTGAGACTCATTATGAGAATCCCCAGGCTGAGGCTTGGGTGGGAAACTTTCTGGGGCCTTGGAGAGACCCCCAGCCACTGGGCTGAGAAGCCTTCCTGCTTCACCCCTGCTGGCAGCCTGGGCCTCCTGGAATGCCCTGTGCGGCCAGAGTTGAAACATCACCCGCCTGATGGGCTGCAGCTATTAAAATGCCTGTATCAGTATCAAAGAGAAAATGCCATGCGGCCACTCACTGCCCCAGAGAATGCAGCTCCATCCCAGCCTCGGGGCTGGAGGCCGCTCCCTCCCCATGCCCCAGCCTCAGGGCTCCTAAAGGGACCTGACTCTTGGGGTGGGGGGCTCTCTCATGCATATGGTAGGTCATGGTCTGGCATTCAAGCCCAGAGAGAGGCAGGTGACTCTGTGCTCCTCTCTGTGGCCTCTGGCACTGCCACATGGATGAGGACCCTGCTAAGTAGGGGTATTGCCTCCTGCCAACCTCTTTTTTTTTTTTAAGAGAGAAAGAATCAATTTTTATGTAGTTTTTCATGTGGCTTTTATTGCTCCAACACTTGTGTACGTGGTGCTGGGGTCTGAACCTGCGTGCTCTCACATGCCAGACAGGCGCCATAACCACTGAGCCATTGCTTCAGCCACCGCCCCCCAACCTCCTGTGTGACTGAAGGAGACGACACAGAGGCCCATGCTATGGAAACCAGGAAGCATGACAGTAACAGCAACAGCTACATAGTGAGCACTATAAGCCATGCACTGTGCTAAGAGCTTTAAGAGAAGATGTCATTTAATAATGAATTGCTTTTAAAGAAACTGTAACTTTATGGTTTGTTTGTTTTTGCAGGACTGAGGATTGAATCCAGGGCCTTGCGCAACGCGGCTAGCGCTCTGCCACTAAGCTACAGCCCCTTAATAATTACATTTTTATATGATTGGAGTATGAATCTTACCAGAAGCCATCTGCCCTTGGGACTTTATTTGGGGTTGGTGCAGATGACCTCCAAACTTTAATAAAGTATCACTTTCTATGGCGGAGCTTGGCCAGATCACTGCGGGACTCCTTCTGTGGGGACAGCTTTTATCTGTTTAGGACGCCAGTTTGCCCCCAGGCATCTGATGTGTGGATGTGAGCTTGGCAGTTTCGCAGCGTGGGGCCTTGGGGTGTGGTCTCTGTGTTCCAGCCCACTGCATATTAAGAGCTAGAACCCTGTTGGACCTCAGTTTCCTCACCCATGAAATTGGGATAATGTTTATTATCTGCTGGACTCCACAGGACCGCTACCAGGAGAAAATGGAAAGAGAAAAAAAGAAGGGGTGCTGGGCATGGGAGTGTGCGCCTGAGAGGCTGCCTGGAGCTCTGGGTGGCCAGGTGAAGGGCAGGTGGAGCTGCCACCAGGCCTGCCTCCTCCCGCCTGCCACGGGGAGTCTGGCACAGCCTCCTGCTGGCCTGGCCACATCTCCTGCACAACAGCAGCCAGTGGTCCTGCACTTCTGTGTCCTCCCCAACCTGGGAATCTCAGAGCCTGCTTCCCCAGCAAGGGATGTGATAGAAGGTCCTGCCTGCAGCCCCCTTTCCACCCTGAGCACCAGTTGTTGAAAGAAGAGGCAGTGCCCGTGGAAGTGACCAAGGCAGGCAGGCTCAGGCACCTGCGCCAGCACCCTGATCCCCACACCTGGCACAAAGTGGAGCTCCACCCCACCTACCAGAGCTCTTTCACCAGCGAGACTATTCCTGGGCTGGAGTCCCAGCTGGCCCTTTGAAGACAAGGCTGGGTCTGGTGTGTCTGATCCACAACAGAACCACACCCCTTTCTTCTGGGTCCACCCCCTAGGCCTGGTCCTCGTGGTCCCAGGAGAGGTGGGCTTTGGGCTGGGTCAGGCAGAATTGGACTAGATGGAGACAGGGCCTGAAGGCCTTCCAGTGAGGGAAGAGCCTCAGGTGGGACCCCTGAAGGGAACCCAGAAGAGGGATGATCCCACAGAATGGGTTTGTTAAAGGGACAGGCCCATGTGCCACCATATGCCCCAGGGAACAAGCATCTGGGCAGGGCAAAGTCAAAGCAGAGGAAATGGAGCACCCTACCCATACCCACCCAGGCTGGACTGGCCCAGTGTGCTCCAGGGCTGTGTGCTATGGCCAGAAGGGGAGCGACGGGGTGCTGGAGCTGCCTTCTTCCCTCTGCAACTCTCTTTGTGCAATGGACTTGGCTCCTGATCACAGACTCCCAGAGCCATGGAGCAAGGGCCCGAGGGTCTGCCGGATGCCACATGCTGTTTCTGCCTTGGTTTCATCCGAACCACAGACAAATGTGACCCCAAGCTCCAGGCAGATCAGAAAGCCAGGGAAAGGAGGCTCATGACTTTGTACAAGATTTCCTGCCTTCAGACAGGGAAGTCCTTCCTTTCAACTAACCCAAGACCCTGCTGCTGCCTCTGCCCAGTCAAGGAGCTGAGCCCTGCAGCTAGCTGGGGGCAGGAGCCAGTGCAGCATGGGGCGCAGGACCTCCAGGGTCTCAGGGGGTCAGGGCTCGTCTCTGGGCCTGTGCAGGGGACTTTACCACTGAACGGAAAGGGCTGAGGGTAAGAGTCCGGGGCAGAAGCTGGGGCCTCTTCCCTGGAGATGTGCGTTTGAGCTCAGGAGAGGTGCAGACTGTTCTCGTGGGGCTTATGAGAGCTGCACATAAGAATCTAGGAACCGTGCCGTGGGTAGGAAGCAACCACCGGAAGCAGGGCCACGCCCAAGGGAGGCGAGTGACTGAGAACCAGTCATAGGCATGGGCTAGCTGGGCTCATCATAAGGAAGCAATAACTGAGCTAGGGACACAGCAGCCAACCAGGTGAGGAAGAGCTCAAAGCTTGCAAATAACACACCTCTTAGGAAACAGTTAGCCTCTTGCTGATATTCATTCATTCAGTGCCCACTGCAACCCTTTCACGAACAAGAAAAGTAGGAAGAGAGAGGGCAAGTAACATGCAAGATGGCCCAGAGCCAGGTGGGCAGAGGCAGGATTCGAACCCAGGAAGCCTGGCTTAAAGCCCATGCCCTAACTCTATGACTGTGACAGCTGGGGCTTGGCTTTTCCAAGGAGATTAAAATATCTATTACCAGAGTACTAGGTGCTGCTCAAAACACTTTATGTTTTAACTTTTTAAATTCTGAAAACAACCCTCATAGGAAGAGACACTCATATTAGCATCACCTCTACTTTACAGAGGTATAATCCAAGGCACAGAAAGGTTGAACAACTTGCTCAAAGTCACACAGCCAGCAATTAGCAGGGCTGGACTTGAACCCAGCAATCTGACTCCAGAGTCAGTCCCCACCTGTGCAGCTGGGCTGTGAAAGCAAGAAGAGGTGAGCCATGAGGCTGGAGAAGTGGCAAAGGCTGGGCGCTCAAAGTCATGTGGACCATATGAAGAAAGTTGTCTCTGATCTGAGAGCAATGGGTAGTTACTAAAGAGTTTTAATCAGGGAGACAATGTGATTGTGGGGTTGTGATCGTATGACTGATAGAAGATCAGGACGGAGTAGGGGCGGGGCAGGGGGAGGCGCTGGAGCCAGGATGGGCAGACCGCGATGCAGAGAGGAGGCTGAGAAGGCGTAGCCAGTAGGGCTGGGCTGGAGGACATGGGATGGTGGGTGTGACGGGTGTGGGGCTCCGATGAGATGAAGAACACACAAGGCGCTACCAGCCGAAGCTCTTCCAGTCTGGAGCAGTCAGCTGATGAGTAGTGAGCTCAGCCCACGGTCCAGGGCTGAGGCGGGGGAACCCTGGTGTAGCATGGGACTTACGTCCGCCCTTTCTTCCAATACTCTGACTGAGGAAATGGAGAGAGGCTGGAGCGGCAGGTGACCTCCCACGTTTCTAAGCCTCCTCCCATTCCCAGGAGACTTCAAATGCCAGCCAGGGGGAGGCAGATGAAGGGTTCCAGCTCATAGCCTTTTAACCCAATGCCCTTCCTGTGTTCCTGTCCCCAGAGGTCACTCTTCCCATAGGGCATGCCATCTAGTCAGAGCATGACCCAATGAGGAAGTGCCTTTGCAGGACACCTGCAGTTTAACAGGTGGCTGTGGGTGCAGAGACCCTTGGATGGCAGAAGCCCCTAGGACAGTTTAAGAGTAGCCAGGCTACCCTGCTGCATCATAAAGGTAACAAGGAGGCCGCCTGAGGGAAGCCAGGGTGGCATGGTGGGAGGGCCTGCGCGGGCCACACTCAGAGAAAGGACAGATTGAGGCGACTGCAATCAGCCAGGAGGCCAGCGAGGCTGGGATGGGGGCAAGGGAAGGAAACAGGCTAAAGAGGCCCTGCCCAAGTGGACTTGGTCACATGAGGATTGGGAAACCTCACAATAGCCTCCAAGCAGGGAGACAGGAGCCCAGTGTCCCCCTGGAGTCACGCCCGGCCTCTTGGGCAGAGTTCCTCCCTTGTTCCTGGAAGGACCAGGGGAGCACCCTCTGCCTTTGGGCCACAGAGAGCTTGTCTACAGCAACACCCTCTAGTGACACTAGCGCAATGGTAGCACTGGGTGTGTGGGGTGGGGGGGTTCAGTGTGGGGTGCTGCTGCTGGGGCCTGCTGGGGACCCACACAACACCCAGGAGAGCTGGAGACGTGGTGTGCCCCAGCCCTCCCCAGCCCTGGGCCTCAGTTTCCCTCGGAGGAGTGGCTTACTCCCCTCACTTACTGAGGACAAGCTGCTCTGGGAGAGGCAGAATCCAAGCAAGAGAGGAAGGAGAGGAACTGGGGTGCGGATCAGTGGAAGAGCACTTGTTTAGCATCCACAAGGCCCTGGGTTCCAGCCCCAGCAGCAGGAAAAAAAAAAAAAAAAAAAAAAAAGAGGTGGCAGAAGAATTTCCCAGGCCCCTAGAAACCTCTCTTCGGAATAACAAACCCTCTTTGCCTTTATTTTTGGGAAAACATCAGCAGTGAGGCACCTGCTGCCTGATAGGACTTTTACTGATTTCTCACTATGAGCCCCGTGGCTGCCACCCTCAGTCCCCTCAAGCACCGTAGGGACCCAGGACAGAGTTCTGGGTTACATTGCATACAAACTCTGTTTCACAGGGCAGCCAGCCCCAGCTGCAAAGCCCAATCCCCCTGCACCTCTGCAGGGCCTGACCCCCAGGACTTCCCCACTCAGGTCCTGGGACCGTGGGCAGCCAGCTGGCTGCTGGTCCATGTGCAAGATTTTTAGGACAGCTGGATAAGATGGGAAGGAAGGAGAGTAGCTAAAAATGTTCAGTTGCTCTCAGAACTTTAACCCCGGCTTGCTCCTGAAAGGGGGCATCCAAGCGACCTACACAGCCAGATATTATACAGTAAGCAGGAGAAAAGGCGGAAAAGAAGAGGAAAAGAAGAGCGAGGTTTGGTTGAGCAAATAGCAGTGGACTGCAGCTCATAGAAAATCTGCTGCCCAAAGGACCACGCCACGCCACGGGCAGGCCCCGGATAGGTGCTCAGCATCCTATCGTCCATTTCAGAGTCCCAGAGACAGTCACATACCCGTCCCTTCCTGGAAAACCGAGCTTTCTACAAACCAGGGCTGGAAAATGACTCTCCTAAGTGACCCCAGCACCAAGGTCAGACGAAATGAACAACATCCTCAGGGTCATTCTTACGACAAAGGTGTACCACGGCGCCCATGCCAAGCCAGTCCAGTGAAGGTCACCTCTGTGGGAGCCAGACCCAACAGTTCCTGGCTGCCTGGATCCACCCAAGCAGTTTGAGGGGTACTGTACTTCACGCAGACAAGTACGTGCTAGTGGCTCAGAGCACCAACTGTGGGGCCACACTGCCTGGATTCAAGGCCTGTCTCTACTACTCACTAGCTGTGTGACCTTGGGAAAGTTACTTAACCTCCCTGGGCCTTTGTTTTCTTTTCTGTAAAAAGGGAACAGTTAAAACAAACAAACAAACAAACAAACAAAAACCACTGGTAGGATTATTGTAAGGATTTGTGGATCTATAGATGTAAAGCTCTTTGAATGGGGCCTGGCACACAGTAAGTGCTCAATAAATATTAGCTATGAATAAAAGCTGTGGACCCAGTGCAGCCCCACCTCTGGTGCAGAGTGAGGTGGTAATGGTTACAGTTGCTGTCAAGTGAGTGATCTGATTTAATCCCAAAACCCTGCGAGGAGGATGTTGTCCTCTCCATTTTTCCCATCAGGAACCTGAGACTCGGTCCCACAACTAGCGGCAGAGTTTCCTTTGGTAGCAAAGCTGTGCACTTGCCTCTTTCACTGTTTTGCCCTGGCCCTGGCAAAAGAAAAAAAAAATAGAAGACTTTCCAGGCAGCCTGGACAGGTGAAGATGCACCTCCCGACCTTGGGAGTAGGGGAGAGACGCGGGCTGGGCACCCTAGCTGCTGTACCAATGTGGAAACATTGCACCGAGCCATCCCCTCTCCTTGCCACACAACCAGGCAGCTGCCCAGATGTAGGAGTTAATCATTCCACCCTGTGCTGTCTGCTGGCTGCTGGCTGCTGGGAAACCTCCCTTCTAGGTGACACCACCCCCAACATAGTGCCCACCCCCAGTTGGATCCAGGATTGGGGAACAGCAGGCACAGCTGGCTGAGATGCGTTCCGTAGCCTCCATCAACAGGAACTTAAAATCCCACTAATGGGTGACGTATGCCTCCTTTCTGCAAAATCCTGGAGTAGGCTTAACAAGAGACCCAGAGACTAGTGAGCGCCTGTCTCTGTTATCAGATTGTATGTGACTGGTGACTCGCAGGAGAGCGCCAGCACAATGTGGTTGGGGCTGAGCTCTGGGTGGCAAGTAGAGTTTACCTTGGGAATGGGCAGCGATGACCTGAGAGTGGCTGCCTGGCCCCCTGTGCAGAGACGGCTCATCTGTCGGTGAGACAGGGCATGCAGTGATTAGTAATGACTGCCGTGGGTCTGGGATGGGGAGCCAAGAGCATTTAGCTAAATGTCGGTCAGCAAGAGTCACAGGAAGTCAGAGCAAGAGAAAGCCCATATTGGGTTGAGTTGGTTTGAGGGGGAAAAAAAAATTTTCCCAGAGGGCATTGGGACAAATCTAGAATAAGCCAGAAAAAGGGGAAGAGGCACCTTTCTGGGAGTGATCAAATTGTGCTAGATGGAGCTTTGTGCTAGATGCTCTCACTTGTCCCCACCTCTGGCTACATAATGAGCTCCTCTGTGCGGTTTGAGCTACCTCCTCATTCTTTGGGGGAAGATGTAAGGTTGTTACAGCTCTCCCTGACTTTATCCATTACAAGTGCACTTTGTATTTTGAAAAACAAAAATACTTAGAATCATGAAAGAATCTAAGAGTCAAATACCAGCTCTCCCACTAGGTATAAGTGGCTTCCTGGAACACTGCATTGAAAGGGATTCTGAGGCCGCAGGGGAGCTAGTGGGGTAGAGTGTCTGCAATCGATTAGCAATGTCTGCTGAGGGCCCTGGAATGGAGAGAGGGTGCACTTGCCATGTACAGGTCACCAGGGACCTAGCTGATTGGAAAGGAGAAGGGGAGATGTGGAGATGCCTGCTGCTGACTGGCTCCTACCTCTGGTTCCCCTGAAACCAGCCTGTGCCTCCTTTGTATCTGGACCTTGCTGGTGGTGTGAGAGGAGGAGAGACTGACACGGTGGAGTGCCGGGCTGCACTTGAGGGTGCCTGGATCCTGAGGTCCAGGCAGCTGAGGCGCAGCCCAGGACCCTGCACAGACCACCCTGTCAGAGCCTGTGCCCATCCTCATCCCAGCATTTCCATCCTAGGGAACCTCACCCAGAGCCCCAGGAAGCCACTGATCCCTCCCCTCAGTACTTCCCTGGAAAGGACCTGAAAGCAGGCCCCTGCACCCAGAGACACTCCTATTCCAATGGCTATTTTTAAGAACCCGGGGGAGTCTGCCTGGGGTTCATCAGCTTTTTAGCCTGGAAGTTTCAGCCGTTTCCTCTGCCAGGGATTCCTTAACACCTGAAGGAGTGGATCACCAGTGGTGAGGTGATATCAGTCTTCCTGTCTGTACAGTGGGGTTCTAGAGTGTCAATCCTTCTGGAAGTTGTGAGGATTGAAAGAGCCGAGTAACACTGGTAACAGTGTCACGTTCACCCGGTACGGCACACCCTGTCTACACCAGGGGATCTTATTAGAGTTGCCATTATTATTAGGGATGGCTTAAACTTCCCCTTGAAGGTGACCGTGAGACTCTCCTCTGCTCCCTCTGGGCCTACAAAGCAGATTTGGCTGCTTTCAGTCCCACTCCCTGCCCTCCTGCTGCACACCCACTGCCCGGTCCTAGGTGTCATCTGATTTTCTCCGTTTGGGACATTCCAGTTTCTTTCTTCACAGTAAACAAATCAAGTAACAGGCAGCTGGAGTGCTCATTAAGAGTCCCAGGCCAGGAGAGAGGCACTGATGGGGGAAGATTGAAGCCTGAGTCTGGAAACCACGCTTCTAGCACCCTCTACTCCACACCCTCCCTGCCCTGACCCACGCGCCCAGAGGCTGGGTCCCCACTCCTGCCTCAGGCCCCTCTCCTACTGGGTCCCCTTGGGCTGGTCCCCTTGCCTCCCAGCTCGCCCCTGCCCCTGCCACCTCCAGCCTGCTTCGTGTGCCCTGGATTCCTGCCTCTGGGCCATGCAAAGGCCTGCTTCACCATTGCCTCTCTACCACCCTTCACGGAGGTGCCCAAGCCTACTGCCCTGGCAGCCCTCCCTGTGCACCCATTTTGTTCTGAGCACAGCTCTTGCTGGGGGCACTTTTTAGCACATGCTCCTAGCTGCTGTCTCCGGGTCTTGGAACAGTCTCAGGAGAAGGCAGGGCCAGCGATGCACAGAAGAGAAACCTCAAGTGAGGGTTGGGTGGTGGCGCAGCTTGGCTAAGGCCAGATGGCTGGTGGAGCCTGGCTAGAATCCTGATCTTGACCCTGAAGCTTACTGGCTGCCTGTGTGCGCCACGAGGGCTGGGACTTCGCACAGCCATTCCACAGAACTGCTCCCCTTTCTCTCGACTGCTTTCCCTACCTGCTACCTCTGGCTGGCCCAGTCCTTGTCTCATGCATTCCTATCCTTTGCCCTTTTGCCCAGAGCTGGGGGACACAGCTGGGAAGGAAAAGGCTGAGGGGCTACCTCTGCAGGCCAGGAGGCTGCCTCCAGAACGGTGCTGCCCGGGAGGACTTTCTGCCAGCACCTGTTGATGCTGTGTCCCTGCTGCTGGTCACAGTGGCTACTGAGCACCTCAAGTGGAGCTACTGGCACTGGAAATGAAAAATCGAATCTTATTTAATTTGAAGTACTTTAAATACAAGTCACATGTGACTGGTGGCTACTATATGGGACCAGGTGACCCTAATGTGTCCCTCCAGAAGACCCAGGGCTGTAGCCACCTCTCTCCAGAGGCCATGCCTCCACCCTTAGGACAGTGCTGTCCCTCGGGCCCCAGTGCCTTCCCTGACAGACCTCGGATCCCACCACTGCAGCTATAGAGATGAGTCCCTCCCCTCCCCGTTTCCATTCCATTGCAAGTCATGGTCCCTCTACCTGCAGTGGCATCCTGTTTGGCTTGACTGATCTGCCTATCTTAACCTCTCACTCCAGGCACACAAGTGCCCTCCTCCAACCCTTCAATGGCTCCTTATTGCCCTTATGCAGCTCTGTCTCTAAGGCCCCGCTTCACCTAGGCCACCTGTCCCTCTCCTGCCATATTTTCAACCATCCTGCACTCCCAGCTGCCAGGGTCCTGGAATTTCTTCAGTTCTCCAAGGAAAGCCCTACCCGCTGGCTCCAGTCTCCAGAAGCTGGCCCGTTGGCCCCTTAGGGCACGGCTACACACTCATCCTCTTTTCCCTGGCAAAGTCCTATTCACCCTTTAGATCTTCACTTTAAAATCACTTCCCCAGGAAGCCCGCCGTGACCACCACCACCACCATCAGATTATGTTGCATGAAATAAAGTTCCCAGGCCTCCTCTTCTTCATTACTGTAATCTTTTCTACATGACAGTCACCACCTATCATTTTCGTGTCCCATTTACCATTAAGTTTAAAAAGACAGGGGCTGGAGTGGTGGCTCAGCGTGGTTACAGTGCTTGCCTGGCATGCATGAGTGTGCGGGTTCAAACCCCAACACCACGTACACAACAAAGTGTCGGAGCAACAAAAGCCACACGAAAAACTAAATAAAATTGATTTTCTTTCTCTCTCTCTCTCACTGTCCCTCTCTCTTAAAACAAACAACAACAAAAAAGAAAAGTTCAAGAGGGCAGAGTTGTGTCTCCCACATTGCCTGACCCACAGCCGGCTCTCCGTATACATCGGTGGGACACAAAAAAGAATCTTATACCAGGTCAGGAGGCTTGGGTCCTGGATCCCACCATGCGACTCTGACCAACTGACTGCCCCTCTCTGGGCCTCAGTTTCCCCATCTGTAAAGTGGGGATCACTTCAGATGATATCTGGGTTGACTTTCAGCTCTGTGGATGGGATCTGGAGGTCAGTGAGGTAAACGTGAAGCTGTTCTTTGAGAGGAGGAATGGGCACAGCGGATAGTTAGCCCCAAGACCCCGACAACAGAGACTTGGTGTGGCTACGTCTTCAGCAGAGGAAGTATGGAGCTGGGAAGGGCTGGGGCTCACCCTGACAGCAGGAGGGGCTGGGAAGGGAGAGGGTGGACTGAAGAACTGAGCTATGACTCCAGGGCCAGATGCAGCCAGGACCCCAAGGTACCTGGAGATCGTATCCTGACACCCTCTTCACCCAGCCCCATCTGCATGCTCAGCCACACACAAAAGTCTGCCTGTTGCTGCCGCTCCTGCTGCTCAGCCCAGAGACTGCCCCCAGGGCCAGGGCACTGTGGGCAGCCAGATGGAGCCCTCTGGATTCCCTGGGGCCTGACAGGGCATGGGAGTGAGCTGGCACAGCAGTCATGAGGGTACTACTAGCACCAGTAACTGCCCTGTGGCTGCCCTCTCTGCTCTGGCCCTGTGATCTTCTCCTCCTTGACCATCCTGGAGAGCTGTTCTGGCAAAGGCACCTGAGAGGAACCAGGCTTTAGGAAACCAAATGGCTGCAGCATTGACCACGGTTATAGCTGGGCTCTGATGTTTGCCATTATTATCTACCATTCTACAGCTCAGAGAGGTCAGCGTATTTGTCAGGTTGCACAGCTTCCAAGTAGCAGACTGGGAATAAAAACCCAGAGCTGCCTGATGACCTCTGCCTGCTTTTTCGTCACTGTTCCACACCACCTCCAACTAAGTAACAGACCTCGCACTTTTGTGGAAATCTGCAATGGCCAACCACTGCCATTAACTTTGGTGTACCTCCTCCAGCAGTTGGGATGAGTCCCAGACAGTGCTGCAGCCCTCACCTGCCTGTCCTCCCCATGTGGGCCCTGGATCCTCTGTGCTGTCCAGATTCCCACAAAGGCCAAACTTTCCTCTGGTAGCTGCAGGTGAAGGCGGGTTCCTCCTTCCTGGGGAGGGACCATGTCTTCATGCACTCCCAAGAAGACCATGGCTAATTGACACTATTAGCTTTTACAAGGAAATCTGGAGAAGCGAGAAAGTTCAGTATCCTTTACTAGGGTGGGGTGGGGGTTTGAGGCCATTCCAAAGACCCCTGAAGAAGAAATCCAGTTTAGGAACAACAAAGTACGGTCTAATTCATGCACAAGGCCAGCAGAGCCCAGGAGACCCATCCTCTGGCCCAAGCGTGATGGAGCGGTGAGAAGGGACCTGGACAACTTCACCACCCCCTACCGCTCTGCCGGGTGAGTACTGTTCCCTCAGGTCCCTGCAGACCCTTGGATGACTCAATTCCTCACTTCCTCTTCCCAGTGTGGCAATAAAACAGGCAGCACCGAACCTGGTGGGGTGGCAGGAAGACCACCGGGGCTCAGCACGGGCTCGGGGTCCTCTCACACCACCCAGCCGGGTCCCGGGAGGACGGAGTAGAGCTTGCCCACCCTCGTTCGCCCTGCCCTCCACCTGCCGGCTCAGGGATCAAGCCGCCCCCCGGCAGGACAGCGTCGGTCTGTGCCCACATCCCTCCCGCTGACAACTCGTGCTAGTCCAGGGCACAACCGGCGGGGCGGAGGGTGAGCACCCACGGGCACTGGCTGGTGGAGACTCTGGAAGTTGCGCGAGGGGGCGCCGCGGGGAGGGATAAAAGCCAGCAACAAAGAGCACAGACCTCGTCCAGCAGTTGGTTGACTCGTCCCAAAATAGCCGTCTCCATTTGCTGCTCCCCGCGCTCGGCTTCCAGGCGCAGCACCCGGGCCTGCAACTCCGCGGTCCGAAAATGGGCGAGCAGGCTGAGCGCCAGCGAGCAGAGGGTCAGGGCCAGCAACCCGCACGACCCGGGGCCAGGCAGCCGCGCGCAGCGCTCGGCTCGCGCCGCCGCCAGCACCACCGTCCCGGGTGCGCCCAGCTCCCCGGGGCCGCGGGTACCGGCGGCTGCCGCTTTACGGGCGCGCTCCGCTACCATCCCCTTGCGTCTTGAGAACCAATAAATAAATAAATAGAATAAATAAAAAAAAAAAAGAGCCGCTGCCAAAAGGCGCGATCCAAACTGTGGGGCAAGGGGAAAGGGCTTGTGTTGCTGGAAAACGACCCTTTCCTTTGCTTCCGGCAAAGAGGAAGGGAAAATTAGCAGTAGGAGGCGGAAAGCCGAAAATCACAACCAGCGGTAATCGGGGTACAACAAAGTGAGAGAGGGGGGAGAAGTTATTTTGAAGAAAGCTCCAAGTCCAGGAAAGTTAGGAGAATCTGGCCGGCTCTCCGCCTGTCTTTCCCTTCAAGAGTCTGCGGAGACTTCGAGCTGGTGCCGCGATGTCGGTCCTTCTGGATGTCTTGCCTCTCCCAGGAGAGCCAGTTTCAGTCCCCGGGTGAAGGGGCGCACATGGAGGGCCCCATGGGCAGAGGTGGGTCGTGGCCGCTGCGGAGGAGCGCTGGGGCAGATTCCGGCGCCTCTGTAACTTGACACACTCTCTGCGGCCGCACGGATCGGATGAGCAATCCGTGCTACTTCCCAAACTAATCTCTCCCGCCCGCTCCCTCCTCCTCCTCTCCACTCCCCCTCCGCCTCCTGCCAGGATTTGTTTATTTATGCAAACTCGCCCGGGGTGGGGGGCGTGGTGCGCGGGGCCCTCTGCGCTAGTCCACCCGCCCCCGAGCCCCTCTCCCGCGCTCCCTGTCTTCTTTGAAGTGACACTTGGGGTTATTTATAGGCAGGACCTGGGTGTGGCGTGGAGCTGGGGCTGCCCTGCTCTCCCTTTCTCCAGATTCGCAGCGAGGGCCCATTTCGCCTTCCGCAGAAGCCAAGCCCCACTCCACTCCATTTTCCGGCAAGTTGGTGAAAGCGGCCTTTGAGACCCTCCAGGCGCCAGGTTGAGTTATCACCTGGGCGGCTGGATGGATCTCCACGTCCAGTACAGAACAATTTCTATTCCTTCGGCCTCCATCATTGCACCCCTGGCCAACCTCTCACCCCTTGTTTCTCTCCTCTTCCCATCGCACTTTGGGCTCTGTAACTCCTGAGTCCTGGAGCCACCAGAGCCCAAGGTGGGACCCATTCTGCCAGCAGCGTCTTTACTCTGGTGAAAAGCCAGCCTTCCAGGGGACACGGGAAGAGGTGGCCCTTTCTCTCTTTTAGGACCAAGAACTTGTTAGGTGTCCCTCTCCCCCTGGGTTTACTCCAGGTTATCCAAAAGGCAGGTCAACCCTGCTTGCCCACCAGTCTTCCCTGCCCTCCTTCCTCCCCTGCTTGCCTGCATGGATGGAGACCCATACCAGCCATCCCTTTGCTACCAGATGGAACCATCCTCCCAGTCATCAAAGGCGATTCCTACACCTACTCTTCCTCCAGCCCTGCAGGAGTCCTGCCTCAAGGCCAACCCTGCTCCTTCCTGCTGTCATTTCCTGCTGGTACTCCACTAGAGGAAGACTGGAGGTCTGAAGGGCATTTTGCAGTTTGTAGTTTTCTCTCATCTTTTGTCACCTTCTCTGCTTTAAGTAACATTTGGGTCCCAAGTGATTTTCTCTCCTTGTGTCTCTTGACGTTCCTGCGACTGACATGATGGGATTGAGTTTTTGGAGAAAGCCTGCCACTCAGGAACTGCAGACTGAAGAGAGAAGCTGGCCTTTGAAATGTGAAATGGAGCTGGAGGTGACAGTGGTGTTGGGATGTCCTTTCATAATTACAGAATTTGCCATTATAAACAGGGAGGGCTCCAGGGATGGAAAGTGATGCTGCAGAAAGGACTGGAGGCAGGGAGCTCGGGTTCCAGCACTGAGGGTT
Source organism: Aplodontia rufa (assembly GCA_004027875.1). Classification (NCBI taxonomy): domain Eukaryota; kingdom Metazoa; phylum Chordata; class Mammalia; order Rodentia; family Aplodontiidae; genus Aplodontia; species Aplodontia rufa. The sequence continues at coordinate 21,920 of PVKS010000619.1, read as the reverse complement.
TCCTTGAGGCAGCTCACTGAGGAAGGTGCCTCCGGGGTCCCCATCCTGCCTTGAGATGCCTGAGTCAGGGTACCCTGAGTACCAATCCTCCAGAACACGTGGGTATTAAAGACCGCTAGGGGGAGCTGCAGAGTTTCTTTGCTGGGAAGTAGAGGCCAGGAAATCAGGGACTTGGGACTTCCCTTCCCCCCTCCTCCCCCACCAATCTAAAAGGAGGAATTGAACCCAGGAGTTAGTTTTATTTCTTCCTTATTCTGCAAGATGATATTTTCTCTTTCAGGACTTTTAGGGCCCCCAGGAAAACAAAGGCTGCAACAGTTAATGGCCTGGGAACTGTAGGAGTAGGGTGCTGGGCTAGCCTGGCCTGACCTCAGCGTTGGCAGTGTGTCTAACGTCCAGGGCTTCCCGGGACACCCGGGTACAAACCCCACTTCTGTCAATGCTTGAATTGCTTATCGCTTTTGAACCTCTGTTTTCTCTACAAAATGGACTTATAATAAAAATACCTACCTGCTTGGGAGGACTTAATGAGGACGTGCATAAAAAGCACTTCACATGGTGCCTGACACATAGTAGGTACTCAATAAATGGTATCTCCTTTGGAAATCACAGCTGCTAGTGTCAGCTAAGACTCAGCTACCCCAGGGGCTCCCAGCTGTGAAGCAGGAAAACAAATTGGATCCCAAGAGGAAGCAAATGGGTCACAGTAGGCCTCCACTTCCCCACAGGTGATAACCAGGGTAGCAGCTTGTAGAGAGTGAGCCTTCACCTGGGTTGAGGGTCCTGTGCCCAGATGTCCCTCCCTTTCTTCCAACACTGTCTGAAGTTCTTACCCTGAAGATTTTCACTTCAACTTTAGCATTGTGTACCCCAAATAAATGTCACAGCATAGCTAGTCTTTTCTTTTCTTCCTTTTGACTTTTTTTTAAGAAAGAAAGAATGAATTTTATTTAGTTTTTCAAGTGACATTTGTTGCTTCAACACTCTGTTGTGTGTGTACGTGGTGCTTGGGTATGAACCCACGTCCTCCAGCATGCCAGGCAAGCGCTGTAACGGCTGAGCCACCGCTACAACTCTAGCTAGGCTTTTCTTGAATCCCTCTTTCTTCAGAAGTGGGAGCCAGGACCTGGGACTCAGAGGTGAAAAGATCCTTCCTTCCAGAAGCTCAGAGTCCAATAGGGAAGCTAAGCCATGTTCACACATGGAAAGTTCACAAGATGGTATGAGGATCCTAAGAAGGGGCTTCAGGGGTCCCCAGGACAAATGACCTAGGCAGAGTCCCTAGGTAACAGAATTTATTGTTTGCAACAGGAAGAAAGAGTGCCTTCAACGCTAAGCCAAGAATCTGACTTTGATCTGTGGTCATGGTCATGCTCCAGATAAAAATGAACATTGGGTATCTAGATGGCGAGCTAAGGGGGAACATACCCATCTGCATATCACCTGTACTGTTCTTCAAGAATTTTCTGTGTTTTTCTGCCTCCATACATTTGCTCCTGCTGGACCTTCTGCCAGGAAGGTCACCCTTCACTTTCTTGTTCTCTGCACTTTAAGATCCTGCCTTTTGCTGCAAGGTAAGTTTTATCAAATGAACCCCACTTCTTCTCCCTGCAGCTGTGACCTTCTTCTCTAAACCTTCCCATCCCGTCTCCTGCTGTCTCTATTGCCTGCTTTCCAGTCTTCCCGGAACACTGCTCGCCCACTACCCACATCAAAAATGGCAGTTATCCTTCTCAGGGACTGGCGCAGTCCCTCTGCTGGGCCCTTCTTCCCGTGGCTCCTGACCAAGCTGCACATCAGAATCACTGTGGAGGTCACAGGAGAGCAGGCATCTGTTCTTTTATCCAACTTGGACCTACTTCCCATTCTAGCTGTGAATCAGTTTCTTTTGGGGAAACCTCTTCCTTTCAGTCCTTTTCCCATCTCCCCTGACTACAGAGATGGGTACATGGTTCATTTCATGCCAAGCAAATGGGGCTGGAATAACTGGGAAGCCCTTTGGAAAGTGCTTTCTAAAACCCACTGCATCAAGCCTGAGATCAAGCCAACGGGAAAGCCATGAGAGATGAGTCCAGAAGACAGTACGTCCTTGGAGCACACGGGGCAGGAAACTCACTGAGCCTGGGCTCTCCAGTCCTGTGAATCTATTTTGCCCAAGCCAGTTTGAGGTTTTTTTTTTTTTTCCTTGCAAATGTAAGAGTCTGGAGTCACCATGGAGGTCCTCCTCGCCCTGTCCCCTTATAGACTCAGAAAGTCTTTGTAGTTGGTGGGAGGGGACAGCAAGGAAGCAGGAGTTCCTATCCTGCTCATAAATGCTTCCTGGGGATTGGAGGTGCCTCCAGCAGAGAATCACTGCCATGGGGGAACTTGGTCCCTCCTGGCCTCTTTTTCCTGTCTACGCACCAGCCTCCTATGCAAACCTAGAGCTCACAACTTCCTTGCTTCCCCACCCACATCTCCAGCTGCCTCCTCCCCTCCCCACCCCCACTGGCTTCCCTGCTGTTCCCTTGGTGGAACCAGGGGTGGCACATGCTGTGGCAGAGGCTGGATGTTTGCTGTGTCCCTCCTCACCTCCTTCACCAGCTAGGACTGGTCCTGTGGACTACACTCCAGAATTTCTTTCAGACCCAGTCCTGCTGCCTGCTCACCCAAGTCCTATTCTCCCCAGCCTCTCCCACTCGGTGGCCACAACTAGCAAACGCCACCCAGGGAGGCCGGGGTGCAGGGACCTGTCAGAACTTCCCCCACCCTAGACTCCCCGTTCCATATTCCTTTCCCAGGCTTCGTGATTTCTGGCAGACAGCACAGCTTTCCTGCTCAACTTCTGGCTCCTGCGCGTGGTGAGCAGCAGGACAGCAGGGGCCTGGGTCCCCGGTGGCTTGGTGGAGTCAGGTCATCACGCAAGCCTAGATTTTCAGTAAATGAGAAATCACCTAGGTCACTGGAGTCATTGTACTTCTGGAAATGTCTTCTGTGGCCTGAGTTCTATCATAGCTCCTCTGTGTCTTTCCCGCAGGCTGCGATCTCCCGGGGAGCTGGGCAGCCTGTGTCCACCTCTGTGTCTCGGCATTCAGCGCTGTGCAGTGAGATGTCCCAGAAACCATGGTGGGACTGAATGAATGAGCGGCGGATGAGTGCATGGTGCATGCTTGTGCTAGCACTCTCCCAGCTGTCTCACCAGGTCTCCTATGTGGCAGGTAGAGATTGGCGGGCAAGGAAGGGAAGGGAGAAGTGCAGTGGATAAGAGCTTTCCCAGCTCAAAAATTCATTCATTCAGCAAATATTTATGGAGTCCTTCCTAGTGCTGGGCTCTGTGCTGGTGTTGGGGTCACAACTATGAACAAGGCATGCTGGTATGCAGACCGACACTGCTCAGTAGCACAGTGCAGGGAATGGTGTGCATGGGGACTGTGCAAGAGGAGCCCTGCCAGGTGTGGGGAACCTGAGGGATGAACAGAGGAGCCAGGTGAAGGGACGTGGGGAAAACACACTAGACAGAGGGTCCTTCCTGTGCAAAGACCCAGAGGCAAGAACACGCACAATGCTAAGAGGAAGCGGTGTGGTTCATTGTGGCTGAAGTGTGGGGCATGCAAAGGGAAAGGGCCCGGCATTATAGGGACTTTGGATTTTTGTCCTGAGGACAAAGGGAGCCATCAAAGATGTTGAGCTCCTATGATGAATGTGGGAGCTACTGATCTGGGCCAGCTGTGGGTGCCAAAGAACAGGAACTGAGGCCCGCCCCAAGAAGAGCCAGGATGAACAAGGCAGGCACTCTCTGGAACTCTGACTCTCAAAATTGCCTTTGTACAGGCTGTGAAATTAAATTCTTGCCCCAGGACAGCAGTATGCAGTGTCACAGAGGAGAGCGCTTTGGGGCCTCGGGGCCCAGCCTGGGATCCGGCTTGAGCTGCAGCCCAGACATTTGGAAATGCCTTTTCCTGAGTCCTCACTTCCTTCCCCCACAGCCACGTGGATCACTTCACTGGCTGTGACCCTACAGAAAAGGGGAAGGGGGTCGAGGGGCAGGGCTGCAGATGTGCGGGGGAGGGCTGCGCTGGCCCGGGGAGCCTTATTAACTGGAGCCAAAACAAATTCTCTAATTAAGAGCAGAGCCGAGCGCGGAGGCTACACTGATGGAAACGTTGAGGGGCCCCTCTCCAACAGGCCAATAGGCCCAATGGAGGGGTTTGGGTGATTTTGGGGTCATGCCATTAACGACTATGTGTATGAGTGGGTGTGATGCTTAGCTGTCATTCACTCAGGGTCTCTCTGTGGGTGCTTGCCTTTATCTGCTCTGGTGTTTTGGGGCACAGGAGATCATGTACATTTCTGCACACATTCCTAAGCAGGCACATGCCAGGAAGTGCAAATGCTCTGTGTGTGTGTGTGTGTGTGTGTGTGTGTGTGCGCGTGCCCATATATGTGCCTAGGAAGGGGTGCATGGTGACCCTTTCATGTATGACCTATTTGGCCTAGATGTAAATACAAGAACATGCTTTTGCTTCTGAATGGTCAGGTCCCCAACAAAGTCTATAAATGATAGTTGCAGTAAGGATGACAGTATCTCAGTCATCTAAAACTGCACAATAAATAGCTCCAATGCAGAGGCTTTCACGTTGATTTATTCTTTTCCTTTCATTTTGTGAATTGACAGGGCTCAGCTGAATGGTTCTTCTGCTCCAGGTAGTATAACTGAGGTCACTTGTGTGGCTGTATTGTGAGAACTTGGCAGGGAGCTCTGCTGGGGCTGGGACTGGGACATCCAAGATGGTCTCATCCTTTTAGTGTGGGCCCTGAACATTCTGCAGTCTCTCCTGAGCTTCTTATCAGCATGAGAACTTGACTTTCAAAGGGAGAGTTCCAAGTGCCTCTTCATGGTGAGCAGCAGGACAGCAGGGGCCTGGATCCCCAGTGGCCTGGTGGAGTCAGGTCATCACGCAAGCCTAGATTTGCAGTGAATGAGAAATTACCTAGGTCACTGGAGTCATTGTACTTCTGGAAATGTCTGCTGGTGAAGTCATCCATAGTTGGGTGAGCCTTGCTAAGTTCCCATTGGTCAACATGAGCTGCTGCATAGCTAATCCTGGAACTACCCAGGGCTGTGAATGCCAGGATGTGTGGTCCACTGGAGGCCACAGATGTGTTTACCCCAGCAAGGAATGGATGCCTGGAAGGCGGGTAGTGCGCCTATCTAGAGGACCACCGGGCCCTGAAAAATAGGATTTGAGGAATGTTGTGGTTAACAAAGGCCATGCCCAGCTGTCAACCCTAGAACCTTGTCAGAGCCTTCCCAGCCCAGCTCTCTTGCTGACTTCCTCCAGGAGCAGCTGGAAGCCCTAAACAGCTCATATCTTTCTGATCTCAGGGAGTTTGAGGATAATTCTGCAGGAGTCTCCCACTTGGCCAGGAATGGGCAGAGCTGAGACTCATTTTCTATTCACTTGGAGGCTGTTCCAGAATGTTCCAGGAACTGGCTCCACTGTTTACACCTTTGTGATCTTGGGCAAATTTCTCAGCTCTGCATCTGAGTTTAAGAACTCTGAGCTCTGGGAAAACACTTTCTATCTCCTGGAGCAATTATAAGAATTGGATCAACGCTGTGTGCAGAGCACAGAGCCCCCATTTCAATCTGCGGGAGCCTCCATGATAACTGCAGAGACTTGGCGTGCACGAAAAAGATCAAACAAAACATCAAACAAGGGTCTCGGCTCCCTTTCAGCTCGTATTCCTGTGACTGGGAGGAAGGCCACTGCTTGCCCATTTGTGGGTCTAAGGTCTAGGCCTTTGGTCCATTAGTCAATCCACATCTGTGATTGAGCTTCCAGGGGGACAAAATCCAGATCAGGTTCCCACAGAGCTCACAGTCCCACGGGCCTCTGTGGGGGCTTGGGGGTGCAGGAAAGAGAAGAGCAGCATCCAGTATCGTGAACTAGTGACCAAACAAGCAAGCAGGTGACCCGTGCCTTGGAGAAGAGGAGTGAAGACTTAGAGTTGGAGTGAAGGTTCCAGAAAGCCTACAAGAAGAGAAAGTCCTGAGCTGGGCCTCAGAGCATGGTAGGATCCAGATGGAGGAGAGGACTGGAAGAATGGAACAGCAGATCCAAGCTTTTGTGGACCATCTTTGGCATCAAATGACTGAGAAGGGCTGGGATGTATCAAATGACTCCTCGCATCCAACAGCCCCAACCATTAGTTCCTTCCATTTCTCCCTTCTCAGGTGGCATGATCTGGTCTTGTTTGACACAAATGCCAACAATCCGATTCCCACACCATTGGCAGACATCACTAATCAACGACACTCACGCTCAATGCACTCACACACTCACTCAAAATAGGAGGCTATTATCAATCAGTGAGATTAGAACTTGAGATAAAAGCCATTTTGTTGACTCAGGGTGAGTTTGAAACAAGGCACCCAAATGCTCCGAGTCCTGGCCTCTCCATGTGCACACTGTGTGCCTTTCAGTCAATGTTTCAACCTCTCTGGAACTCATCCTCCTGCCCAGGGCAGGCGACTATTCATTCCTACTCTGCAAAATACTGAAACACTCAAATGAGATCACGTGTGTGGGGCCCCCATACAGGACAAAATCCGGAAGAGAGGATGGTGATGCTGCAGCCGGGCGTCAGAAACCATGAACAAATGCATCCGTTAGGGGTCCATTCACGACTTTGTGGAGGAGGGACGATTGGTACACTTTTTGAGGAGTGAGACTGAGACACAGACGACCCTCTGAGCTGTCAGCCTGTGGAAACAGGGCTTGGAATCTTCGTCTCCACACAGAGGTGACAGAAGGGTGCCCCGAGCAGGAGACCCAAGTTCCCATGACAGCGGGGAGATCTGCCGGGAAGGCAGACACTGCCGTCTAAGAGACAGATGTTTTTGGTTGATGACAGACAGATAACAGAGAGCCGGATTTGTTTACTGAGGCAGATCCCTATTTACTAGTATTTGGGACGCACAAGCCCTGGCCTTGTGTCTCCGCTTGCTCTTGTGCCCCCAGTCGGGGGCACCCTGTCTTGGAATCTCTTCTTAGGAATTGTTCTTGTTTGCAGTAAAGAGGAGCCCCCACTCTCCCAGAAGGACTTTTATAAGTCTTTCAAGGCTCCACCGTGCGTGACACCTGTAGAAACTGAGCACAGATAGGTCAGAGCATGGTTCAAGGTCATCCAGCATACTGGTGTCAAAGCCAGACTCGAGCCAGGTCTCTTCCCTGCCACGCAGCCCCCACACAGCCCCCAGGGTCAAACTCAGATTGTGGCTGATGGCCAGTAAATCTAGAGGAAGTTCTGCTGTCCCAGCTGGGCTTCCCTCCCTCTGTTTCCTTCCCCAGCAGTAGCTGTGCAGGCAGAACAGCCCCGGACATGTGCTCCTGCAAACCTCATTACAAAGGCCTTTGCTGTCCCTTTTTTCTGAAGGCGGTTGCTTTGTTAAGGTCATTTCTGAAATCAGGAGGGAAGCCCTGTTTGTCTTTCCTGTACATCCCGCCCCCCCTCAGGAAATGAGGGTTCTTGCTTCCTTGAATGATCCATTCCTGATACTAGCTCGCCGCTGACAGGCGGGCCTGCTGTAGATATATTCACTCGGGCCTTTCCTCAACTTTATAAGGCTCTGGGACGACATCTGGAAACAGATGTTTGCTCAGAGATGGAGCAGGAACAGGAGGCCTGGAGCCAGAAACACGCCTGGGCTGTCAGGGGCGGGGGCTGTTGTGGTGAGGGCTCTGGCTGGGCACAGGACAATGGGGTGGTGAGGGAGCTTGAGGAATATGAAGGAATGTCTCCCACCCTGGGCCAGGGCATAGGAGGCCATTTGCCAAACAGCCTGCCCACCGCTCAGGGCCAATGCTGCAGGAATGCAGACCCTATCCCCACAGCTCCCTTCTTGCATCCATCTCATGGCCAAGGATTAGGAATCCAGTTCCTTAAATGCATCAACCTTGTTAGCCCCAAACAGTAAATTCCCATAGGTCTGGAGACTTCGTCAAAATGAAATTTGTTGCAGTTCCAAATGTGAAGCTCAAGGCTGTGCCCAGGATAGTTCTAAGCGAAACAGCGATGGTGGCGGTGGCGGTGGTGGTGATAGGCTGGTGGATGGGGTGAATGTGGACACAAACTAAGCTGGTCACCTGTTCACCAAGTCTGCCCCAGTTGCATGTCTTTGCTAGGCACGTAACCAAGCTGGGTCAATCACAGAACCACACATTCCAACCACTGAGATCTCAGCCCAAAGAGTGACCAAGCTAAATCGATCATGGATCTTGTGATTGTTCAGTCACAACTTAGGAGATGGAAATTCTCTTGCTTTTTTGGGTCATTGTATAGCCAGTTTGTAAATCTGTGATGCTTGTGCGGAGAGGGGTCTGTCTGCAGAAAGGGATGAAGTAAGCAGAGGAGAGAAGCAAAGGTGAGAGATGGACAGAAGGAAGCTTCTTATTTCTGCTTGGGTGTTTGAGTGCCCTGGGCTCAGTCACTAGGATAATCTTACTCTTTCCAGTTGGGGCAGGTGAGACATAACCCTCCAATCACATTTTTTTCTTCAGTTGTCTTGGGTTTCTGTCTCTTTCTGCCAAAAGGTACTGACTGATCCTGAGCAACAGGTGCCTCATGCTTGAGAGATCCCAGCAGTACTGATGGTAGCGAGGAAGGTGGAAATGTCAAGGAGCATATCAGTGATGGAGGGGGCTCTAAGATGCAGTAGAGGTGAGGGGGATCCTGATTTAGACGATGGATGACCAGGATGATATTGTTGATGATGGCAGCAATCATGTGATTGATCTCAGTGATCACAGAGCTGCTAAGGCTTTGCCAGCCTAATCTGGATATGTATCTTAGAAACATAGGCCCGACAGTCCCAAAAAAGGATCATTACAAAAGGGTCTTTGGCGGGTGGGGTGGGGTGCAGGGAGAGCAAATCCCTCCAATATATTAGGTGCTGTCCTTGCTCTTCGCTGGCTGACTCCTAGCTCAACCTGAGCCTGCTCCGGGAGAGGGGAGTAACAAGTGGTGTCCCATAGACCTTCAGAATCACGTTGGAATCTTCTGTAACAGAGAGTATTGGGATCCCCAACCCCTTCAGATCCTTTTGAGAATTCCAAGTGCCTGCATCCAGGAGGAGGAGCCAGGCAAGATGAGCGTGGCATGGGGGCTGCCCAGCTGGCCAGCGGGAGAGCAGGCATAGCTCAGTGCTGCAGCTTCTGTCTGAGCTGGAATTGTCCATATTTGCTCACCACAGCCCTGGTGACTATGAGTTGCTTCTGGAGAATAACAAAAGCTGATTTTTTGTGAAGCATTTACTACGTGCTTCATGTACCTCACTGCACGTGATGGAATCCTCACCACAGAGGTCTTCCTAGTCCCCTATTTGACAGATGAGGAAACCCAGGTACAGAGAGATTATGTAACTCACCAGGGTCACTCTGATCATATGGGAGGGTGGAACGCCACGTGGTCAACTGGTCTCAGTTAGGGGGAGCTTCTCCCTCCACCCCTGAGCAATGCTTCTGACACAGCCTCTTCCTCAAGGGCCCCCTTTCTTCATCTCCTCCTACTCAGGAGAGAATTTTCCAGAAGGAGGGCCTGAGACCAAGAGGGAGGAAGTGAATTTGCATGGGTCCTATGAAAGAAGCTATCTGCTTTAGGGAGCTGACTGGCTTGGCAGCCCCCACATAGGGTAGGTGGTGCTGATGGAGGAGGGCTGGGCGGTTTGGGATGGCTCCCTGTTCCTCGGAGTTCGGTTTCTCCTCCCAAACAGAAGGCTCCTGCCTGCGACAGAGAGCTCAGAGCTCCAAGATTCTGCCACTAAATAAGAAATAAGTCATGACTCCTGGGTCAAACCTGTGTGTAATTCTCACTTCACCACCTTGCGCTGGCAACGACTTCTCTAAGACTAGGTTTCCGTACCTGTAAGGGACAGACAATAATACCTACCTCCCAGGGTTATCTGGAACATTCATTATGTGAAGTGCCTAGCCCAGCGCTTGGCACATAGTGAGCACTTAATATATGTCGCCCATACTTATTGTAACTGCATTTTAATTCCCTGGACTGCAGTTCTCCTCTTTGCCATTTTCCTTCTTATCCATAAACAAGATTTCTGCTCTGCTAAAAAGAGAGAGGTCCAGGCAGGAAGGATCAACAGGCTAAAGAAACCCAGACATGAATTTAATAGCAGAAATGGTCAGTATTGGCCTCTGAGCCTCCTCCCGCCCCCAGAAGTTACATAGCCCTGTGGCTGGATTTTTAAAAATAAACACATGCCATTTCCACAATGGAAAGTTTTCTTAAAAAAAGAAAAGAAAAAAGAAAGTAAAACATACTCCTGTCTTCTCTCTTGGCCAAAGAGGACTAAGAAAGATAAATTAAGCCTTTTACTCATAGGCACCAGCTTCCAACTTTGGGCCCCACCCTGGCTGACTCTGGCTTTATTGGAGGCTCCTTGGCCCCAAGAGCCCCCTCCCAAGTGCCCCTGGGAGACCTTTGGGGAGTCTACTGTGAGAGCTTATCTTTTTGCTGGGGGACTGGTGTCCCACATGCCTAATTTTAGTTTCTTTGTCTTCTTAGTGGTGCCCCCTGCAGGCAAGCAGAGCCACTGCACTTCTTAGTCCTGTTGATTGATCCGTAGTTACCAACACTGTGCTCATAAATCCCCCGTGGTTCCACTATAGAGACCCCACTAGGTGGCATAGCTGTCTAAGGTCAATCAGTAGGTAAATAGCAGAGCCAGGACTAGAGGATTGGGTCCAGGATTTGGTTACTAAACTAGGAACTCCCTTCCAAACACACCAGCCTCTGCCCCACCAAAGCACGTGCCGGGAAACCCTGACATTAACCTGTTGGTGTCAGTTTAATGAGGAGGCAGAAGTAATGTGCGCCCTCTGCTCTTTTCCCTCTGTGACCCGGTGGTGTGATCCCACAGGGTTAAGAGGCCTGGCTCATTGGCTGGTGGTAGCATGAAGGGCCTTGAATCTTGAATGGACTTGATAGATTTTTAATTGAAATCACACAAAGCCATCACTGTTTTTCACAGAAAGTTGTGTGTGTGTTTTAATTTATTTTTGAGCTATTTTTCTACAATGAACATACATTGCTTCTCTAACAAAAACATTTCTTTAAATTTTAAATAAAACTCAAACAAAATGTCTGTGCTTCTCAAACACATATTCTTTCTTTTTTTCCTAAACACTATTCCCATCAGCCGAGGAAAAGAGGGACAGTCATACACACATGATGGCATTGTGGTCAACGATAGATTGCATGCATAGCAGGAGTCCCATAACGTTACATTGCTTAGTGACATCGTAGCCATCTTGGTGTGAATACGTTCTGTGATGTGAGCGCAAGGATTAAATAATGCCACAGTCCTCAGAATGCATCCCCCCCATTACATGATGTGTGATTGGATCGGGCCTCTAACATCGTGCCGCGTAGACAGCCACTTGTCTCACCTGATGCTGTGGCTTGAATTCTCAGGAGATGGACTCTGAGCAGGGAGGTGCGTTCAGGGGTATACTTGGCATGTATAGGGCCTAACAAGGCGGAGGCTAAATTGCAATTGCAATGCAGTAGCAAGAGAGGTCTCAGTCAACCCCTTGAGGAACTGCAATGTCCTTCCAAGTTGTCCTGAATGGAGAAAAGGTGGTTGGCCTCTGTAGGTCCATCCCTGGCTGCAGTCCCAGAATGCAGGCTTCTCCCAGGAAGTGAGTGTGATCTTGGGTGAGATCAATCTCTTCATCCAGGTTTGAGCCTCCATAGCAGAGAGCGTGTCCCCAAGGGGATCTGAGTGGTGCATTCCAGTCTCCACTACACCAAGATTAAAGCTGGCCCTGTGTGAGGCAGACAGAGAGGAAGCAGGATTTAGAGAGAGAGAGAGAATCAATTTTTAATTTCTCATCTGGCCTTTGTTTCTCCGACACTTAGTTGTGTAAGTGCTGCTGAGGTTTGAAATCGGATCCTAGGGTCCTCACGCATGCCAGGCAAGTGCTCCACCTGCTGAGCCACCACTCCGGACCAAGAAGCAGGCTCTTGATGAGATGCCCCAGTCCCTCTCTCTCACACACCTGTTTCCTTGTAGTTTCCTGCGTGGACACCCAGACAAGGAAATTCAGGAATCGGGGGTCTCACTGGTTGTATCTAAGCTCCTCCCTTCCCTGCTCTCTCCATCTGAGTCTAGATGCTCCATCCACAGAGCCCCTGGAAAGCAGGCACACAGCTGAACAAGTCTACCCCTCTGGTGGGCCACAGGACCTTAAAGCAGCCCTGTCTGCGGAGCATCCTCCCAAATGCTCAGGAACCTGCATCTCTAAAGGAGGGTCTGGCCCTCCCACCCTTGTGGCTCCTCCCAGGCACTCTGGGCAGGGCACCCCGTACATTTCATGTGTCCCCACACCTGTGCTAGACCGTGTGTGTAGCCACTTCCACAGTCTGCCCACTTGGAAACAGCTCCAAGTGTCTGAAGTACATCAGTTAGAATTCTTTGGATTGAAGTTATAGAAAGCCTGACCTCATGGGTTGGAACAATAAAACGTGATTGAAAATTCCGTGAGCAGGTCTGGTTTCAGATGATGCTTGATCTAGATGCAACGATGTCAGTAGGACTCAGTTCCTTCCTTCCCTTCCCCCCTCCTCCATTCCTTCTTTCTCTCTCTTTTATTCCTTTCTTTCTTCTCTCACTCTCCTCCTGCTTCTTCCTAAGACAGCACCACCTTCAGCCCTACTTTCCTGGGGTCCCAAGATGACCGCCGATAGCTCTCAAGCTACAGTCTTTCCTCCTGACCTCCTGCCACCTTCCCTTAGCACGCTCACTCCTGGGAGCCATTCCAACTGGACTAGCTTAGGTCACGTGTCTACCCCTGGACATTGGTCAGGAGGAGAGAACCTGCTCCCGGCTTCTCCCCAGGTGAGGAGGGAGGTTGGAACCCATGTTCCTGAGCCGCGGTCTCCAGACAGAAAATAGAGCTACTAGGAGGAGCAAGTGGATCCTGAGGGACAACCAAGCTATGCCTGCGTGTTTCCTGGTGCTGTGGACCACACAACCTCCTTTCTCTTTTTGTTTTGTTGTTGTTTTAATTTTTGTTTTGACACCTGAAGATCTTCACGTCTTGCTCAAGGTTCCCGATTCCCTTTCGGCAGCAACCCACCTCCCCCTTCTCTGCCCATGTGATTGGAATGGGGCCAGGTGACCTAGGATTAGCCAATCAGTGCAGGCCAGTTTCTTGATCCACTTTGGGCCAATGACAACCAGGCCCAGGAGCTTTTGCTTCCTATTATAGGAGGAGGAAAGGCTCTTTCTTTCTGCTGAATTTGAACCTGGGAGGGTGCAGCCTGGAGCTGCTGACAGCCTGTGACCACAACTTGACACCTGAAAAGGCAGAAGAGAGTAGGGCTGAGAAATAGACCAAGACTGCTCCCTAGTGACAGTTTGAAGCCCTGGAACAAGCTTCTCCTGAAGACAGAGCTATCTTGGACACTCCGGGAATGCATTCCAGTGATTTCTCTTTTGTTCAAGCCAGAGGAGTGGGTTTTCAGTCCCTGGCAGTGGGCTGACCACGGATTGGTCTGTGCAGAGCCCCGGCTTTGAGCGAGGAGGCCCTTTCCCTGCCACATGCTGCTGCTCAGGAGGGTAGAAACAGGGGCCCCTAAGAAGCAAAGGCTGCTTCTGCAGTGGGTCAAAGGCATCCGGTCAGGCGATCTCGCCTACCTAGGGAGGAACAAGGGTCCTTTCTGGAAAACGTGGGAGAAGGAGGTACTCCAAAGGGAGCAGAAGCAAAAGGCAGGCAAGGTCACCCCCTTACGAAGGCATCGCAGGGGCTCCATAGGTCCCTCCCTGGGGAAATTAAGCCAGGCTGTTGGAATGTTTCTCAAGAGAATGTGCGCAGCTCTGCTGCAGGAGCCCGCTCACGCCCTTCCTCAAATGGCCAAATAATCTGCAGGCTTTGCCGTGTGTTTTCATTCCACATGCTTGCTGTTTGCCCTGCCCGACGGCCCAGCCGGCCAAGTTCAACCCATAGACACATTCTTGTGGAATTCAAGTTAATGGAATCCTCTAACTCCGGGGGACCACGTGGCAACTGTCACACTGTGTAGCTTTGGGACCCATCAGCCATGTCTCTAATCATCTTCTCCAGCCAGGCCCAGGTTTGGTTGGGCCCTCCGGGAACACTGATATCAATTAGATGCAACTCTTGCTTCTCAAAGAAATCAGAATTGGGGATGATAGGATGTTGAAAGACAAGCTGCTGTACAGGGCTGGGAGGAGGAAGAGCAGCTGAGAAGTGGAATTAGAAGCCTGCTTTGAGGATGCTGGGCAGGTCTGGCAGGATCCGCCAGGACTTACCTTCCAATGCAGAGAGAGCTGCACTAGGGAGAGGCTGGAAGGTTTTTGGGCTGAGGGGACAGTGGGAGCAGAGACACGGAATGACATCTGTCCTTCCCTGTCTTCCTCATGCTGTGTTGCCATTGCTAGTTTTCTACCTCTAAAGCTCCCAGGGAATTATGGAAATGCCACACTCAAGGGGCTAGCTTTTGAAACCGAGCCTTCACGGTCACCTTATGCTTCTTATCTTTAATTAAGTTCTCGTCTTTCTTGCCAGGATTCTCCTTTCTTTGAGCCAAACCAATAAGCTCAAAGCAAAGCCAAGAACCGTGTGTCTGGTAGCAATATGGAGGTTTCTGAACCAGCCTCCTAGGTGAAACCCCGCTGGCAATCCGTGCTTTACTGTCACAGTTGGCCACACTGGATTATGTTAGCTCGCAAGTGGGGATTGTTAACCATTTCCGCTTTGGAGGGCTTAGGGTGAAAGCACAAAGGATTTGAGAAGGGAGGAATGAGACTGTTTCCAAAGAGATTATAGGGGGGTGCTGGGAGGTGGGGGGCATGGGCTAAATGCAGTTATGTCCCAGACAGGAAAGAGGGCACTAAAGAGGTGACATGGCTTTATGAGCTCAGTATAACAGAACAGTAACGGAATAATTTGCTGAAGCATGATAACTTGGCTGTGTGACTTGGGACTGCCACTCAACATCTCTGTGCTTCATTTAGGAGGTATAAAAACATTGGAACCTCTGACAGTGGGGAAGGAGGTATTAGTGACCAAATATTGTATAATGAATCACCCAAAGCCTAGTGGTTTGAAATAACTGTTAATTATTCATGAATGCTCAGTTTTTGCACATGAGCAGTTTAGGAGAGACTGGAGTTCCGGCTCAGAGTCTCCTGTGAGGGTGCCATCCGCTGTCAGCCGGAGACTACTCGTCTGAGGCGTGATGGCTGGAGTCATTTCTAAGGTGGCCCTGGGACTTTTGTCAATGACAGAACTCTGTTCTTCTCCATGTGCTGAGTCTCCTCATGGCATGGCTGCTGGCTTTCCCCATGTCAGGGACCCCAGAGACCGTGGTGGAGAATGGCATGCTTCTTATGAGCTACCCACAGAAGCTGTACTCCTACTTCCGCTGTCTTCCCTGGTCACTCAGGTTGGCCCTGACTTCATGTGGGACAGTCCGTCAAGACATGCAGATCAGGACCTGAGGGCTGTAGGGGGCCAACGCGGAAGCCAACTCCCACAGTGCTCCCCCAGTGGCGCATGACCTGCCCACGTGTGGAAGGACACTCAGCCCTTCTTGAGTTCCCCCAAGTCTCATGTCATCAAAGCTTATTATGGCTTGAATCTAGAATGTCCATCAAAGTGTTCAGAGGTAGGGATTTGGGGACATGATTGGATCACAAGGGCCCTGACCTCAGTGGTCAATGCACTGATGACTGAATAGGGGAATGGGAGGTGGGGCCTCACTGGAGAGGGCAGGCCATTGGGGGCCATGCCCTTGGGGACTCTGTCTTGTCCCTGTCCCCTTCCTCTCTCTGCTCCCCAGCTTCTTTCCTTCTCCACACCTTCCGCCATGATGTTCTGTCTCGCCTCAGGCCCAGAGCAATGGAGCCAGCAACCATGGACTGCACCAAAATAAGCCTTCTCTCCTCCAAGTTCTTGTCACGTAGTTTGGTCACAGTGACAAAAAGCTGTCTAACACACAGTGTTGGCCCAAAATGCAGGATCTCGTCACCAACAGCAGGTGCAGGGGCAACGAGCTCCCTGGTGTGTTTGTGCAAGAACAGTTCCATGGAGGACGGAGGGGCTGAGGAGCCAGCAGGATCGGGAGCAGGCTGAGGAGGGCGGCGAAGGGCGGGGGATCATCATCTTGCAGAAGGGGCCCGCGGGGGAGCTGAGTCCCCATGCTTGAGCCAACGCGGCCAAGGGGGTGCTCTGGGTGCCACCCATGTCTGCCAGCAATTGCAACTGAGTAGGAAAGGCTCATCTTCCGCCTCCACGTGGACTTTCAATTCACTCGGGTTTATTTCAGGTCCTTTTTAGGAAAATGAGAAAAACGAAACAGAAATCCAAAGTTAATATTCTGAATGTATAGTAACATCACCCCTAAGGCCCAAAAGCTCAGGGGCTCTTACGGTCTGACGCATTCTGCAGAATCTTGAGACCCACAGTGCAAACCGAGGCTCCCAGAATCATTCTCTGGTGTCAAAAATAATTCACAGAGGGGCTGGAGTGGTAATTCCGTGGTTATGGTGCTTGCCTGGCATGCATGGGGATGTGGGTTCAAACCCCAGCACCACATACACAGCAAAGTGTCACAGCAACAAAGCAACATGAAAAATGAATAATAAAATTGATTCTCTCTTTCTCACTGTCCCTCTCTTTAAAATAATAATAATAATAATAATAATAATAATAATAAAATTCATTGAGTTTTAAGGCAAGAAAATGATCTAAGGTATTTGAAAAAAAAAAAGTATTATGGAGTACATGTGGCAGCAGAAGGGGCCAGAACATTCAGGTGAGTATAGTTTTTTCTGGAGACAGGGTCTAGGTTGCCCAGGCTGGCCTTGAAGTCATGGACTCAAGTGACCCTCCCACCTCAACCTCCCAAGTGTTGACATTATAGGTGTTTACCACCACAAGTTCCTTATTTGGACACAAGTGACTAAGAATCAAAGAGCAGTGACCTGGGGACTGTGCAACGGGCTGTTTCCTGCAGACAGAGATGAGGCAAATGGTTTGGTGAACATTGGCACTCCCATTTACTCGCTATACGACTTTGACACGTCTCCAGGTCTCAGTTTCCTCACCAGGTAGACACCTTCCCTGCCTGCCTCCTAAGACTGCTTATTAATCTCAACGTCTGTTAAAGACAATGTCTGTGGTCACAGCTGCCAGGTAGGCTGGGCAGGATGCTCACTGCGCAAGTGCGTCTGGCCCAAGGTGAGCAGAGGCTTGAACGTCCACCACGCTCCACTCAACAAGCGGCAACGTCACAAGGCTGCTCAGCCTAGAGCGGTATATTTTTCTAATTGTCCCAAGAAGCCATGTGAACCAGCGACTCTCCCTGTGAAGGCCAGATGATTGGCATCACCCTGGCTCAGAGTCAAGAGAAGCCTCTTGACAAAGCACAAGGGAAAGGAGAAGGGAAGTTGGTTTGGAACTGGAGTCACTGCTTCCAGTTCCTCCAGAAGTGGAGGATGGGAACAGTGTAGGAAAAACAAAAAGCATCATGCGGGGCCTGCGTCAGGCTGTGCTGCAAGCGCGGGTGTTGGAGGGGTTAGGGTAGGGTGAGGCCAGGCATGCGCAGCCATCCAGCCTGGTGCAAGGGACCCTCAGGGGAGCAGCCTCCCTAAAAACACCCAGGGCTCCCCCGACCTCAACTGCTTATGGGAGAGGGACAGGGATGCCCTGGAGAAGTGGCCCCAGGTGAGGTAAAGGGCTGAGGAAAGAGAAGGGAGAGGGTGCAGGCTTGGCCTCATGCACACACTTTCCCTGCCTCCCAGTACCCCTGACCTCTGAGGTGACCCCTCCTGTGCCCCTTACCCTCAGTTCCTGGAGAGGGCGTGGGCTGAGCTGCCACCACTCTGGAAGGCCAGGGGCTCTCAGCAGCTTCTGTCCCCAGCCCACTCTGCCACACTGGCCCCTGAGTCCTGCTTCTCTCTTCATTTCTTGAAAGTGACCCACACGTCTCATAGCCGGTGATGTCCCCACCTGCTTCCTCCTGCCACGGGCAACAGAACCACAACCACCCATCCCTGGGCCCTGCCTGCTGAGTGGCTCTCGTGGGCAGGGCGTGGGGGCGTGGAATGACGGGATTGTGAAGCAGGGTGTGATCCCAGCGCAGCACTCAGGCACGGAAGAAATTAGCTGTCTCTGTTCTTTGTCACGGGATTTCAAGGCCTTATTCTGCCACAATGTGAGGCGGTAATAGTCATGTGGAGTCCCTCTCCTTTTCCATGGTGACATCTACCTTCCTGGTGTCCAGGTGTCTGGTCTTCAGCATCCTCTGTGATGTCTGTCACCTTGTGTGTCCTTGTTCATGGATCCCTGTGTGTGTGGCTCTGGAGGTGGGCTTTGTCCCTTGTGCTGAGCCCTTGTGATCAGCCCTTGTTTGGTTTTGGGCTGATCTTGGGAGTAATGGATTATTCTGTTCTTCCAATCCAGCATTTGGGAAATCACTGGAAGCTGCTTGAGACTTTGCTTCCAGAACATGCCATGAAACCATTTCCTTTCCCTGTGGTCTTGACACTTCCCAGGGGTTGCTGCATAATGCAACCCAGGTCTCCTCCAAAGTTCTCTGGGCCCCCTCTGTCTGAAACCATTACCATCTATGCTCCTGCAGCATTTGGCCCCACCCCAGCTCCGGACCCCACCCCAGGAAGGGGCTCCTTTGCCAACTTCAGTGATGGAAGCGTCGCCCTTGCTCTGTTTTCTTCTGAATCTTGCTGGCAGGAGTCCTTTCTGCTGCCTTAACAGCCCCAAACTTTTCTCCTCTGCTTTCTGGGGTCACATCCCTTCTCCAAGTCAATGGGCATAGGACAGAATTTGGGTGGGGTGAGAAGAAATGGGGCAAAGTGTAGGAAAGAGATATGTCGCCAGGTGAAAACATTGACTAATACTTCAAGAACACTAAGTGGAGCGTTGTCTGCGTTCCCCTGAAATGGAACCTGTAAAGACAATGCCGCCAGTCACAGGCAGATTCAAAATGAAAACCTGGAACCTCTTTCTGCATGCCAAAATACACGGTTTGATCACCTACTTAACTTCTGGTGTGGAAGGAGTCTGGGCACAGAAATGTATGGGAGCAGCTGGGTCTGGGAGGAACCCACTGCTCTGGGGACCCGACTTCTGGACAGAGGGTGATGGTACCTGCAGGACCCTACCCCGGTCGGACCTCCTGGGAGAGGGAGAGCTGCACAAGCACTGTGTGGCGGCAAACTGCTGCACACCCTTTCCAGCACTCTTGGAGGCTCAAGGAGGAAGGGGAGCGGGTCACGGCAGACTCCTGAGGCTCCTGTTGCCATGAAGAACATCTGGGGAGCCAGATACTCCAGGGAGGGGCCAGAACCCCATCATAGGAGGGAGGTCGGAGGAACAGGGAACAGTTATTCTAGAGGAGACACTCCCACCACTGAAGGGCAGTGGGGTAGGAGACTTGTTCTGGGACTTCCTGGAGGACGTAAGGGACACAGGGAGTCAAGACCTTAGCCCCCACCAAAAAAAGTCCTAAGGATTTATTTGAAAATGGAAAGATCCCTGTAGGGGTAGAGTCCCCTGCGGGTGGGATGATGAAGCAGAGGATGGATGGAACTTTGATAGTAAGAAAGACACTTTGGTAGATCATCAGCTGAGACCGCAGATTTCCCTGCCCACCACGATGTCAGGACTCTGCACGGCCACCGCGTTCTGGTATCTTCCACCTCTTTCATTTCAATTCCACTAATCCATACCTTGTGGCAACTGAGACAGGTGCTGTCTGGAGACATCACCAACCATGAAAAATGAGTTTGCTGAGAGGTAGGAACAGTACAGGAGATCAGAGGGAAGGGCCCACCCTGCTGTGAGAACAGATAGTCTCTAGGCCTCCTTCATATGTGAGCAATCGCCATGGAAACTGACGTCACTCTTCACTCAGTTCACTGCAACCTTGCTTCCCCCTCTTTCCAAGAAAATTAAGGCCATCAGGTATGAATTCTCAATTCCCAGGCGTCCTCACCCTCAGGTCTTGCCCAGCCAGACTCATCCTGCCTCCCCCACTGCGGCCTCAGAGGATGCGGTGTCTCTCTGTTCAAAGCCAACCAGCCACCTGTGTCCTTGACCTCCCATTCTCCTGCCTCCTCCAAGAGTCTACCTCATCCATCATTCTTCCCACCCTTGGATCTTTACCTCTCCCAGCCCACAGGCTGCTTCTCCACTGCCTAAAAAGATAATCAGTCCTTTCACATCCAAAAAAACTAAATCTTCCCCTGTCTTGCTCTAGCTTCTGTCCAAATCTCCCTTCTCCCTTTCTCATCCAACCCTCCCCAAAAAAGTAGACCACACCTGCTATTCTCCCTTGCTAAGACTGCAGTCCACTGCACATGGTCAGTGGGAATTGCTCTTAATGATCTCAGTGACGCCAGTTCACAAATACAATGGTGTTTTCCAGTCCTTAGCTACTGGCGCTCACTGTTGCATTGGAAACTATTGAATGTTTCTCTTCTCTCTTTTGATCCCTGAGATTCCAGGCTCTTTACATTCACCACAGAGTCTCGTGTCTTCTTTTCTGTCTCCCTCAAGAGCTCTGTCATAGCCAGGCTCCAGATGTTCTCCTTCTGGAGGTGACCTTGCACGATCACCTCCCTCACTGTACAAGGGTTGGAAAACATATCTAAGAAAACAGGGTGGGAGTGATGTTGTGTCACTTCCAAGATAAGGTGATAAAAGACAGTGAGGTTTCCATCTTGGTAATTTCCTCATTCAGTCTTACAGGTCACTTGCTCTGGGAGAAGCCATATGGTATATACAGGGATCCTCATTCAGCCTGAGGAGAGGAATGGAGTCTTCTGGACACTACACAGTGAGGGACTGACTCCCATCAATTGTCCCATGAGTGAGCCTTCTTTTATTTTAAAAGAGAGAGAGAGAGAGAGAGAGAGAGAGAGAGAAACAACTTTTATTGAGTTTTTCACATGGCCTTCATTGCTCTGACACTTAGTTGTGTACGTGGTGCTGGGGTTCGAACCCGTGTACTTGCGCATGCCAGGCAAGCACTGTAACTGCCGAGCCACCACTCCAGCCCTGAGTGAGCCTTCTTGCAGGTGCATTCTATCCCAGATGAGATGACCACTGCCCTAACCATCAGCCTGACTGCTGCCTCATGAGCCACCTTGAGTCAGAACCAACTGGCAAAGCTGTACCCAGGATCCTGGTCCTCTGAAACGATGAGAAAATCAATGCTTGTTGCTTTAAACTACTAAGTTTGGGGGCAACTTGTTACTCAGAAACTAGACTCCCTTTCCTTGACCCCATACATGAAGCTCCATGAAAAGCTGCTGTTTCCCGGAATTCCTGGATCACCTCGTTTCTCACTCTTGCACTCCTGGGGTAGGGCAGGCATGGTGGGTGGCCTATCAGGTACTCCTTCCAAGCCCATTCCCCATTTCTCCCTTGCTGGAAAAATCCATCTCCCATAGCAGAGGCTGCAATTACAGCTATCTCCTCTACCAGCCTCCCAGGCTCAAGGTCCTGTCTTGGCCTCTCCTTAAAAAGAGGGAGATTAAGGAAAGATCAAGATCAAGGAAAGACTCTCTCCTCTTGCCATTCAGTTTTTAAATGACTTTATGAGGCTTGGAGTTACAACAGCTGCCATCCTGAGTAGTGCTCCCTCCTCTACCACCATCCTCCTTGGCCCCATCACAAGCCAACACTAACGAACAGGCCCTTTTTGGGAACTGATCAACCTTCTCAGTCTGTTTCCAGCCTGGAGAATTTTGAAAGCCCAAGAGTTCAACTTTGAACAAAGGTCTCTTAGGTCCATGGTTATGATTTTTCCCCCCACTATAACTCACTTAAAGACATAGCAATCTTATTTATTTGATTCTGGGCAACTCC